>JASUUG010001226.1:0-53039 GCA_030449905.1 Luvunga scandens
TTATAATATATACAAATAATATTAGTGACATAATTAACAAATTGTATTTTTAGCTTATTCGCAACAATCTATTTCAATTATAAAATAAAGAACACATTAATGTGAATGCTTGCTCATTCCGATTCCAATTTCTATATCTCAAATAAATAACTTATTATAATTTAAACTCCTTATTATTCGTAGCTTTTTATATTTAATTATTATCAGATTAGTTATTAATACCTGCAATAATATTAGTAAAAAATTAATAAAATTTAATAATAAGAATAAAATAACAACGAAATTAATAAAGATAATAATATTAACGACGATAATAATTAAAATAATAAAAATTATTAATAAATCTTTAATAATAATAATTAATATTAATTAAAATAATACAGTTAATATATTTTAATAATAGAAATATTAATACTAATAATAATTAATAAATTATGGTCTAATAAAAATTAAAATAATAAAAGTAATAAATTTTATTAATAATAATTAAAATAAATAAAAATAACAAAATTTAATAGTAATAATAATAATAATAATAACAACAACAACAACAATAACTATTAAAATTTCTTTCAAATGTCATTTTATCAAAAATAAGACTTATATGTAAATATATAATATAAAAATAAATTATATTATAACATTATTTTATTATATCATATTGTATTTATATATTAATAACTAATAAAATAATAATTAAATATAATTAATAAAATAAAATAATAAAAATAAATATGAAAAAGATTTATATATAAAATATTTATAATATTTTCTATTTATTTCCATTTTATAAAACGTATAAGATTTGAATATAATTTTACCACAAAAAATAAAAATTATTACACCTTGCAACAGTTGCAATGTAGGCAACCCCTATATATATATATATATATATATTTCACATCTAATTTATAAGTAATTGAAAAGAAAAATGGGATACATATTTTAAATTTTTTTTCAAATGATGTGATATTTATTTATAGATTATGAAATACCGTAATAATTCACTTAAAATATATATAAAATCATTAACTATTTAATGGGTAACATATCAAATATCTATCATTAGTCAATTTACAAGATCTCTCAGTCCGTATCTAAAAACCCACCTGATAAGATTTGACTAACACCCTCAAAATTAACTAGGGGCTGTGTCATAATTATTAAATTTGAAGAGGCTTGTTTTGTTTTCGGAAATTAAGTTTAAAACACCTAGAATTATATTGAGGGGACGCACAGGATTTCGGATTTCTGTTCGGACCGGGTAATCAATTTCTCACGCTCCTCAGGGAGCGTGATTGACAAACAAATCGCCGCTTCTGTCTATAAATAATAAGCAAAACCAGTACACCCTTCCAATTCTAAGTCACCCACACAGACTCTTTTTTCACTTTCAATTTCTGAAATCTCCCATGAATTTTCTCTTCCGTTATTATCTAAATCTTAATCAAAGGAAATCAAATTAATAATTTTAGATTAATTTAGGGTTTGATTTGAATATTATTATTATTATTATTATTACTACTACTTTTAAAGATTGATTCAACTATTTTCAATTAAAAGCTTTTCAACATAGGAAATTCACCGGTAAAAATGCCTCGTGCATCATCAAAGCGGAAATCATCGGCCCCACAAAATCCGCCGCCCGTCAAATCCTCTAATGCTCGTTCCGGTACGTTAACTTAACTTTTTATTGTTATTTTGTTTTTTTTTTTTTTTAATTTTGACTCTGTTTGATTCCCGTGAAAGGGCGGGAAGAAAATAATATCAGACAATGCCTGCAACGAAAGTTCGAAACTTTAAGCTGTACATTATCAATTTTTTTTTTAATTGAGAAAATTAAGTTCAAAAGGTCAATTTTTTTTTAAGTTATAAGGTTTTTCTTTTCCGGGTGTTATTAGAACTTGAAATTCCATTATATTAGGCATTAATGTAATCAGTTATGAACTGTGATTAGGGAGTGGATTGCTGGGCTTTTTTCTTTTCAAGAGGATGTTTTGATTTGGGCTTTTGGTTTCAAGTTTCTGGTTTTGATTTATGCTTTTCTCATGATTTAGCTATTCCCCAATTTAAGATTGCTGCTATTAGTGCTTATAACTTGTAAGGTTATATAGGCAATGTTGTGATTTCTCAACAGGGAGCGTGGGGTAGGAGATTTTTGAATTATTTAAAGACAATAGGATTTTTTGGATGTGCACTGAATTTTCCTTTGTTTTGTCACGTTCTAACCATGTGGTATTTGTTTCTCCCACCTTAGGTAAAGCAGGCAAAGCTAAAGCGAAGGAGATAGAGAACTTGTTTGATAAATATGCAAACAGAGGAATAATTGAGTAAGTATATATTGTCTAAATCTTTCATGTTACCGACAGTTTCATTCAGTTATTATTATATCTTGCTTGTATGATGAGTGATTTCATTCCAGCTGGTTTTATTTCTTGTTTGCTCTCTATATTCTCTATCTTATCAACCAACATAGCCACCCCCACCCCACCCCGCCCCCCTCTCTTCTTTTCCCTTCTTCATTACTATAATATAAGTTAATTCTATGTTGATTGAAAAGAAATACAGTTATCTTATTCATTGGTTGATATAAGTGTTGTGAATTTTGATGTGGATGGTTGTTTATTGAAATCTTGTTGATCCAGAAATGGATTTGGATTGAGTTACAAATAATGAAGCACGTATTTTTCTTGCATAGTTTGTTGATGTTTTATTTTTTATTTTTATGTTTTCTTGAGCAGCCCTGATGGTATAGTGAATCTTTGCAAGGACCTGGAACTGGAGTACACTGATGTCAGGATTCTGATGCTTGCTTGGTATGTCAGATGCTGTGAAATCTTATTGGCTTTGCTTTTGGTTCTGATTTTGTTTTTAAGCTAATCTTATAACATTTGTCCGCATATCTCAGGAAATTGAAAGCCATAAAGTTGGGCTACTTCACTCGGGTATAACGTAACATTGACTGAAGGTTTTTTGGGTTTCTTTTTTTTGGGGGGGGGGGGGGGGGGGTTGGGTCGGGTTTTCCTGTCAGTATGACTAGTTAAAGTAATGGTAACTGACCCAATGTTTTACAGGATGAGTGGGAAACAGGTCTGAAAACACTGCAGGTCAATAACCTAAGCAAACTGAAAAAAGCTATTTCAGAACTGGAGAAAGAGGTATTTCCATCCTTCTAGAGTTCTGCTGTAATTCCTGGAATCATTATTTATGTTGAATATTATTATTTATGTTGTATCATGCTTCTGATATTTTATGCTTCCTAAAAACTGACAATTGAGTGATGTTACTTTGTCTTTTGTATCCTGAAAAGGTGAGGACACCACCAAACTTTGCAGACTTCTATTCTTTTGCATTTTGCTACCACTTAACAGGTGAGTTTACAATAGTCGATATTGTGATTTGAAATATATGGGACCTTTTTTGTTTGATAAAGAGTTCTTTCTGACATTAAATTATCTTTTGAATATGCCCTCACATTGTTTTAACTGCTGCAGAAGAGAAGCAAAAGAACATAGATATTGAGACCATCTGTGAATTGCTAAATCTTGTTTTGGGACCTCAATTCCGTCATCAAGTTGATTTGTTGATTGATTATCTAAAGGTAAGTAGCCAATATGCCATTCTATTTCACATTTCTCTATTGAAACTGTTATCCTTTAGTGATTACCGTTGACAAGTATACACTATGTCTTTTGTATACTTCTCCACTTTATGTTTGAATAGGATTGGATTTGACTTTGTCAGGTTCAAAGCAACTACAAGGTGATAAACCTGGACCAGTGGCTGGGTATTTTTCGATTTTGTAATGAGGTAAGCTGATTACTTTTTGCTCTCTCTCTTCTTTTTTTTTTTTTTTGGTGGGGGAGCCCGGGGCGGGGGTGGGAAGACATTTCAATTAAGTTCACAGGTTGATTGGGAACATTGTTTGGCCTTGAATTTGGAGATTGTTGAATCATTTGATTTTGCGTTTGCTGCAGATAAGCTTTCCAGATGTTGAAAACTATGATGAAACACAAGCTTGGCCCTTGATCCTCGACAATTTTGTTGATTGGTTGAGAGAGAACCGTAGATAGTTTTGGTGCCATTTTAGCATTATGGCTAGCCACTTTATGGCAGCGTGCTTATTTCCAGAAGGTAATGGTTTCATGGGATATTTCAGTATTTCAGTGTGAATGAGAGAGAGAGTATTCTAACCGGTCATTTTAATTGGTATGCCTCTGCAGAATCCCTAACCCTAGTGGTGCTGCAATTTAACAACATATGTCTCGGGCAATAAAGCTGGAATTTTCTCTCATTCAATGCAAAACTGCAAGAAGACCCTTTGACATTCTTTTGACTGGCTTCGGCCACAACAACTATTATTATTTTTATTTTTTTGAGTTTACGCATTGTTAATTCAATTTACTGACTTGTTTAACCCAAATTTCAGAAGCAATAATGTAGAGAATCAGTATTTAAATAAGGCTAAATATCTATTCTGATTTTTAAGTTTTTTTCACTCCGTGTCTTTTTTTTTTTAATATTTCCCGGTAATCATATTATCCAATACCAATAAAGAATTTAATCAAACTTTAATAGCCAACTTTGACATTATTTTTCAGATTTTTGGAGAGAGCTAATGGCACGAGGAGTTAAAGAAATGTTGATTGTATATTGTATCACCTCCCAGTAAAGAAATGTTGATTATATATTATGATATAACATAAATAATGGTGGATTCTAATATATTTTATTTTGTAGCATGTAATAAATGGGGTCAGCACAGTCACGAAATGAATAGGAATTTGATAGATTAGATTCTATTATCACGCATTATTTGAATGAACGTTACAATGTTCTATTATATGCCTGACTAGTGAGTGTTATTAACCTTCTCACCTTGGACTTATTTGAAATAATGATATAAGGATGTGAATAAAAAAAAATGATTGGAAAGGTTTTAGAAGGGTTTCTATTTGTAATTCATATTGGTTTGGGGGGATGTGTGACAATGTGTGTAAGCGCGAATTATCATCATCATTATCTTCATCATATCATTATTTTGTGAAGTCAAAAAGTTGTTAAGCTTAAAGACTTTAAATGGCGAAGTGAGCTAAATTTATATATGGAGGAATTTTAAAATACATCGAGGATACCATGTCAGTTATATAATAAAAAAATAATGTTATGTCATGTGTTTATTTATTTTGAAAAATTAACATATAAAGGATGGTTATATTAAATTTAGTCACACATATCACACATGTAATATTTAAGTGTATTATCTTAATGTGCCATAGACTTTCTATATATATATATTAGCGATAAATTTATTATAAATAAAAAGTTCATCATTCTTTTGGAGTTGATAAATTTAGTATAAATATATGCGGTGATATAAAAAAATATTTTCATAGTCAGCAATCATTCACCAAGTATTTTACTTTTTTGAAGATTCAATTTTGGACCCGTTACTCCATGAATCTCGACTGGAAATAAGTAAAACTAGACCCTGAAAAAATGGTTAACAAGCGATCAATCACAAGTAAATTTCTAGCCACGAATTCTTCAACTCCACAAACTGGTTCAACACGTCCAATTCTTTTTTTTTTTTTTTTACTTCCTTTATTAACAATATTTCTCACTCAGTTTTCAACTTTCAAATTATCATTAATCCACCAAAACAACACCATATATAATTCAAGTTATTACAGAAGATTCATAAAGAGAGGAAAAAAAATTAAAATTAAAAAAGAAATGGCAGGGCCAGATCAAGCGGCACAGCATTCAACGGAGGTTCTTCACCAGCGCAAAAGCCTCGGACAATGTCCGCTGAAAATGGCCTTAACTGGTGTTGCCTTTGCTGGCATCATTGGCTACTTTGTTTTGTACTCCAAGAAAAAACCTGAAGCTTCTGCTCTTGACGTTGCCAAGGTCACTGCTGGTGTTGCAAGTCCTGATAACACCCGCCCCCGCAATTAGATTATTTACATTCCTAACCCGGCAGCAGGATCATGCATTAACTAACTTCTGCATTATTATTATTATTACTATTGTTTTTGTTTGGTTTTACTAGCTGCCATTGTTATGATTCTGAACGTTTTGTATTTGTTTTGTTGTTTCTTGTTTTGGTTTATGATTCTGAAGAAATAAGACAGCACTGTTAGTTTGTTTTGTTTTTGTAAAACAGATTTAATTTAAGAGAGAGAGTTTCTTTTTTTTTTTTCCTTTTTAAATAGAGAGACAGTATTATTGACGCAAATTTTATCTCAACATAATTAGGATGTTCTTTTACCTCAAGCGTTATGGTCCATTCCTCCTTGACACCAGGGTTTTAAATCATTTGCCTTTGTATGGTTAAAGGTTCTATAAAATAAATAAATAAATAAATAAAATGTCAAAGGGTATCAGGATTGCCAGCAATAATCCTCAAATGCTCAAATTAACTTTTTGTTCTCAATTTCTAAAGAAAAAAGGAGTTTAGATGAAGATGGATATCATTTTGTATTTATCTTCCATCTTATCTTTTAATGTATCTTGTCCTTTATATGGTAACTTGATGCATGAGGTGGAAGAGCTATCATGATATGTAGCATTATCATTGTGACAAGTGTCCACAATCCCCTTGCATAAGAACACCTATCAACATGTGTCAAGACTTATCTATAACAAGTGTTCTTTAGACATTTGTCACAACTTTTTTGGCTTTCGACATTTAATAAGTTTGAGCTTGACTTTGGCTGTTATGTTGATTCCTCATAAGGAGAATTGATTTTGCAGCATTTTGCCTGCAAATGTTTTCCGTAGAATCTTACTAGTAAAAAATTAGAAATTTTCTCTAAGCACATAATTGATTCTTGTAGAGTCATTTCTTTGGCATTTTATTGAAGATTTACCTTTTGATGTTTTACTTAGAAATTTACTTCTTAAGTGTGTTTTTTATATATATAAAAATAGACCTAAGTCACTCTGTATAAAAAGCATATTTTTGTCTTTTTTTCAAGACTCACCCTTTAATTATTTTAATTTAAAATATTAGAGAATAAACGTAGGTAATTTTTGTAGGATTACTCTTTTGGTATTTTATTGAAAACTCGACCTTTGGAAATTTCATTTAGAAATATTAGAGAATAGATCTAGGTCTTTCCTGTAGAAAATAGACCTAGGTTATTCTTTATAAGATCACACCTTCAGCATTTTGTCAAAACTCACCTTTTGGACGTTTCATTTCAAAATATTAGAAAATGGACCTAGGTCTTTATTTATAAAGAATAAATTTAGATTATTTTTTGTAGGATTATGTCTTTAGCGTTTTGTTAAAAACTTGTTGTTCGAATCTTTCATTTAAAAATATTAAAGAATAAATCTAAATTTTTCTTTATAGAGAATGGACCTATACCATTCTTTTATTGGGTCTATTTTTATGTTGATTTTTTTTTACTAATTTAAATTTTGGTATAACAAGTTCTTATTTCAAGAACCAGGAATCAAAGTTTCTCGTATGAAAGTTACATAAAAACCTGACTACCTGAGTGTTCGAATCCTCATTATGGTGCTTCCTCGACCATTATTAGTTATTAAAGTGGTGATAATGTAAATTGGCCTCAACTTACAATTTCCTTTCAGAGGTATTGGAAACCAAGCGCCACAAATGCCCAACTAGCTCTATGATTTCGTCTGTTACCTTTACACTATATTCAATACAATCTTCTAGACCTGTGATTACCACTTTCATTTTGGACTATTATGTTAACTTCAGATTGCCGACGTGGAGGAATCTTTGACAAATCCGAAACTATCTTTGATCTAAATTGAGAGACAGGCTGGCCTATGAGAAACCTGAGAAGCTAGACAATCTGGCTTATAGTACAGTACTGATTAAAAAGTTCCGCATTCAAATAAGGGCACAAATTTTCTGTAGCAAGCCTAAAGAAAAAACCTCCAAGTTTATGATCATATCCAGCCATGAGTATCGATAAAATCAGAGCTTATTGTGCCTCACATATAGATATAGCGATATGCGCATATTCTTCTTTTGCAAAAATCTATAAATGCTGATATCTTCTTATAGGCCGTTTGGCCTTTGCCCCTTCTGCACATTCAAGCAGTGGGTACCCCAAAACAATTTAAAATTAAAAAAAAATGTCACTTACCCTGACCATTTTGCTAGTTGGTTTTGCAATAATTCAAATCTCTGATGCATTTCCTAAACATTTAACACCAGAGCTACCACCCTCAGAAACTCCCATTAGCCCACCAGAAGCACCACCTCAATCATGGCCAATCACACCACCATCTGCTGCACCACCAATGCCAGCTTACCAGCCGCCACCAGCTACTGCTGCTCCATCACCAATGCCAGCTTATCCGCCGCCATCTGCACCAACAATGCCATATCCTATGCCTCCATCCCCAACTCCAGTCCCTCCTTCCAATGCAGCCATCAAAGGAGGATACTGGCCTTCATGGCTAGCCGAAAAGGCCCTCCCTCAGCAATTCCTACACAGTATTTCACACACGTGTTCTATGCTTTTGTTCCTCTAGACTCCTCCACTTACCGACTCTCTATCAAACAAGCTGATGATGAATGGATGACAAACTTTACAGCCACTCTCCACTCCAAAACCCCGCCAGCAAAAGCATTTTTATCCATTGAGGAGGCAATTTTAGCCCTGATACCTTCTCTAACATGGCTAGTAACCCTGACAATCGTGCAAACTTCATCATATCCACTATTGGGATAGCGCGAAAATATAAGTTCGATGGCCTTGATCTGGTTTGGGAATTTCCTAACAGTCAAGAAGATATGTCAAACTTGGCATTGCTCTTCAAAGAGTGGCAGGCAGCTCTTGAATATGAGTCTAGACACTTTGGCAAGCCGCGTCTTCTTTTATCTGCTGCAGTTTACTTCTCGTCAAGCTTTTTCTTATCGGATAAGCCGAGAAGTTACCCTGGTGATGCTATTAAAAACTATGTTGATTTTTGAATCAAATGTGTTTTGATTATCATGGAAACTGGGACACTTCAGTTACTGGTGAGCATGCCTTGCTGTTTGATACTGCTACCAATGTCAGCACAAGCCACGGCATTGAATCCTGGAAAATGGCTGGAGTGCCACCAGAGAAGCTTGTGATGGGGCTGCCACTTTATGGCAGAACCTGGAAACTGAAGGACCCTAATAAAAATGGAATTGGTGCTGCTGCTGTTGGAGTTGGTCCTGGAACTAATGGAATCATGACATACAGTGAAATTGTTGATTTCAATTCGGCTAATGGTGCTCATGTTGTGTATGACGATGTTACTGTGTCCACGTATTCCTACAAAGGAAGTGATTGGATTGGTTATGATGGACCAATTTCACTTGCTAACAAGATTGAGTATGCTAAAACCAATGGCCTCGGTGGGTACTTTTTGTGGACGCTTGCCTATGACGAGGACTTGACCCTCACAAAAATAGGTATGTTCTATACGGTATCAATTAATTATTGAATAACAGGAAAAGCGTAAGCTAGCTACTATGTGAGGGTTTCATTAAACAGTAATATTAAGCTGCAACAAGTCACCTTGTTACAAGAAGAAGTTTTATATACGGTCAACTTGTACTAAAAAAACTTTAGAGTTGAGACAATAATATTAAGATCTAATATGTCGTCTCACGAGCAAGACTGAACACAAATAATAATATCAAAATCCAAGCTCGAACTGAAACTAAAACTAGTTGGTACTAGATAAGGGTTAAACAAAAAGTAATGAATTCTAACAGGATTTTAAACATGGAAACTCTTGTTGTAGCAATAGTTAGTTCTTTTCTATGTTACTTGGACTAACTCAATGTATATGTTTCTTTGACAGCTTCAAATACATGGGATAATCAAAGCTAATTTTACTGGAAGATTTACTCTAATAATCATGAATTAACAATCCTGTCGGCTCTGAGTGTTGGCATATCTATTTGTGTTTCGTACTTTCATTTCGAGACATTACGTTCTCCATCATTTGGGGCACGTATGTATGTGGCGTGCTGCTATACTGTGAAAATGGATGTAATAAAAAATTTCATTTGAAGCTAGTTTCCGCATTTTATTTGCATCTCTTTTTATTAAAGTTTATTTGCAACTGCTTAAAAGTCCTAGCTATTAAATGCAGTACCTCGACCTCAATGAATGATTATGATTGGTGCGGTATTGCCTTTTGTTTTGGGTAGCACAAAGATTCGATATCTATTCAATTAAGTCGAGGGAGCCCTCCCCCGTACATATATAAACTGCAAGGCATAGGAGGGTTAGTATTGAATAAAAATGAAGACAAAAGAAACTCTTATTACGGGAGACATTATAGGCATTGCTTATCAATAAAACCTGTATTCCTTCAATGTTAGCGAGGACAAGAAACAATAAAACAAACTAGTCATGCATGTTAAAGAAAACGTAGCTCCCAAAAACTTTCTGCCAACCAAACAAATTTCCGACACGCTAGCTAGCAGCGAATTACTGCAGTGCCATGCATGTATTATCATGATTCACAAGAAATTAATTTAATTCAAGTTCTATCTCAATCATTGCGAATCCATGCCCGGGCAACTGCAAAAAAAAATAATAAAAAATGAGTTTTTATAGTGCAAAATTGACCAAATCCATACTATAAATAACACGACTTCTAATGGAAAATTTGGCTATCTTGGGTTCAAATTTTCCATTCGTTGTCATAACTCAAGGCCCAAAAGAATTACCCTCAAAGGCTTTAGCAAACCCAATCTTGATTGTGGCTGAAATTTCATCATCATACCCAATCCATGTTGAGCCGGCAAAAGAATATGTGGATACACTTTCCACGTCATACACCACAGTGGCACCATTATCCTATTAAATTCCTCCACTTGCGCAAAATGCCAAAGCACTTTATCTCCCGGGCCCACGGCAACTGCCGGTGATCCAATCTCATGTGAATTTGGGTCCTTGAGTTTCCAGGACCTCCCATATAGCAGCAAGCCCATTACAACTTTGCTTCTGGGCACCCCGGCCCTGAGAAGAGACTTAAGCCCAGAGCTGGTGCTCAAGTTACTCTTAGGGTCTTACAATGCAGCATGGGCCCCCGTTGTCGTGTTATCCCAGCCTCCATGGTAATCGAAACACATTGCATTAATCCAATCCAAATTCCGCTTAATTGAGCCTACCGGAAACTTTCTGTAGACGTCGGCTACGAAAAAGTCGACGGAGAAGTACACAGCGGCAGTGAACAACAGAGGAGGTTGACACGTGGCCTTGGTTTGAATGTCGATGGCGCGCCGCCATTCATCCAACAAGAGGCCCAAGTCGTGCATCTCTTTTGGGTTTTGAGGGAACTCCCAATCAAGGTCCAGCCCGCCAAACCCAAATTTACGTGCTACTCAATAGATGAGTGTATGAAGGCTTGACGGGAACTGGGATGAGAAGCCATGCCAGCAAAGATTGAAGTGTCAGCACCAGCACCACCGATGGAGAAAAGTGTCTTTACCGGAGGGTTTTTGTGATGGAGGGTAGCGGTGAAGTTGGAGAGTTGAATGGCCGTCGAATTGTCGATGTCGAATTTGTATGTGACACTATTTGGCATGAGAAAAGCGTAGTAAATGTGTGTGAACAAATTTGTGTTTATGGCCGATGGAGGAAAATTCTTAGCCCATGAAGGCCAATAAGCGGCTTTCACGGCCAGAGGTGACGCCGGAATAGGTCCTGTGGCAGCGATGGTTATGAAGCAAACAAGTATAGAAAGTAACGGGCAAACATAGTCGAGAGATGCCATCGATCTCTTTCACAAATATAATTAATGAGCTGGCTAGGCTCGCATGCGTTTATGTATCAAACTGTTTTTCTGAGTGGCAATTATTATAATGCATTATGCATGGTTTTGGATGTTTGTGTTTATCCAAGGCACATGGGGTTTAGATTCTTGAGCTGAAAATCAAAGTTCCGAGTGTTAATAATTCAGCAATTTTGGTTCATTAGTCTTTTAATTGATAGAAGATAGCTACATGTTGTCTCAATGACTAGTTTAATTAATTTGATTAGTATACAAGTGCTTTTCGAGAAATTCGCTTATGGTGACCTATTCAAAAAGCGATTTCGGAAAAAAATTTAGCTTACACATCGTCAGGGAATTAATTTATTGAGCATATAAAATTTGGTAACCGATTGGGAAAGATTGTAACAAACTATTTTTTTGTTTACTATTTTAACAAAGTTGTTCTCTCCGTAATGAACAATTTCAAAGTCCAGGATAAGACAAAACATTGTCAAAGTAATTAACATCAATCTGGTTGCTGGTGAGTTGATAAGAAACGCGAATGGGGAGTGGGTGGCTCGTTTCTGCGCTAACATTGGCATCAGTTCGGTTATTAATGCTGAACTCTGGGGTTTATTCTATGGTCTTGCTCAGGCTTGGAAGTTGGGGGTTCGGAATTTGTTCGTTGAGGTTGATAGCAAGTGTAGTATTGTGCTGCTGGCAAACATGAGCAATAATCCTAACAGCTATTTTACTTTGGTTCGAACTGTGAGGAAGCTCCTTGATAAGGATTGGCATGTGTGCATCAACTATATATTTATCGTGAAGCAAACTTTGCAGTGGATTTTCTCACTAACCTCGTAATGAGTCAACCTTTTGAAGTTCATTTTCTTCACGATCCTCCTTCTCATATTGTTCCTTGTTTAAATCATGATATGCACTGAATCGCATTCCCGCGATTTGTTTCCGTTCAGCCTTACTGGCTCCCTTTGTATATAAAAAAAAAGAATTAACATCAATGGCGTGAATCACAAGGGAACAAACAAGAGAGTGATTCAAAGAACAAATAATTATTATTATATCCATCTTACATCTAACTTTACTTTGTGGGCTATTCATTTGTCTTTCATTGATGAATTCTTGTGAAAGTGAGGTGACACGTGGAATTCAGAAGCCCCGCTAGCTAATTTCACTCGAAGTTGCGTTAAAATTTGTAACATCAAACAATTTACTAAAATCTCATCTGGCTTCTATCTGGGAAAGTTGAGGATCATTGAATGAATAAATTTCTTGCCGCGATGCGAAGCTGGTTTCTGCATTTTCATCACCCTTTACTGAAAATGCAGGCCTTTTTGGAGCAGCAATGGCCATTGAATCATCTTTTAGCATGGATGAAACTTCTAACATTGATGGCCTGTCTTCAGGATTTTCTTGTACACATAACAGGGCCACTTGCATACAGTTCAAGAGCTTACATGGTGAAGATGAGTCATCAAGTGATGGATCGATAAATTCCTCACCCCTGCTGTCTTTCCATTGCTCAAATGCCTGCATTTAAGCAAATGCGTGAATGTAACTAATTGTACTTTCTTAAAAGTCATATTCATTAATTACATATTCTTGTCAAAACTCAAATCAAAAACTAAAACAAGAAAAGAGAAAGACTTGCATATTCAAGAAGATTCAAATTTTCATTCGTGCCATAATAACGTGTGTTCCTCTTGCCACTTACGATCTGCAGAAGCAGAACTCCGAAGCTGTAGACATCATATTTCATGGAGTATATTCCCTTTTTAACATATTCAGGAGGAACATACCCACTGCATATGCATATACCAATAAGCATTTGTAAGTATTTGAAAAAGGAAAAAGAAAGAAAGACAAAGATACTAAATTTGATTGCTTACTACGTTCCAACAATCCTGTCTGTGTTAGCTTCGTCTACATCTTTTCTGAAAAGTCTAGCCATTCCGAAATCTGAAATCTTGGGGTTCCATTCATTGTCCAATAAAATGTTGCTGGCTTTCAAATCTCTGTGAATGACTCTGAAATTAGAGTACTCTTGAAGATATAGAAGCCCTTGAGTAACCCCTTCAATGATGTTCACTCTCTTTTGCCAATCCAAAACATATCGTCTAATTGGGTCTGAAAACATAACATTGATCAATGATCATCAATCAGGGTTCATAAAAATTGCAGATACACATAGGAGTTAAGCAAATGGCGGAATCCAAAGATGTAGGTAATAACCAAAGAGATAGAGATCCAAGCTTTTGTTGGGCAAGTATTCATATATCAGCATATTTTCATCTCTCTCAGTGCAGTATCCCAAAACCTTGAGTAGATTTACGTGTTGAAGTCTTGCAGTAAGAGAAACCTCATTTTTGAACTCCTCAAGTCCTTGAGTAGATGTTGCTGATAATCTCTTCACAGCAATTTCCTGGCCTCTGGGCAATTTACCCTGCAAAAAGGGGATTCCATTCGGTTACCTTTTTCTTTTCCAAGCTGCAAATAAACTCAATGTTTTACCACTCATACATAGATATAAAATTCCATGGAAAGCCGTATGTGTGGCTATACTTCTATATTTTACCTTATAAACGGGGCCAAATCCACCCTCTCCAAGCTTGTTTGCACTGGAAAAATTATTTGTAGCTGCCTTGATGTCGGAAAAACTGAATACTTGTAGACTAGGAGCATCTCTGTCAAAATATTCGGCAGCCGGTGTACTAGTTCCTGGAGTACATAAGTTTCTTCTGCCTAGAATTATCATCCCCGAAATGCAAATGGAGCATTTCACTATAAGTAGTAACAAAAATGAGAAAAAAATGGTCATTATATCACTCAGAGTTCATAGAAATTACCTTTTGACTTGATTGCAGTTCTTCCAAAGTACCATAGCAGGGAGGCTACCAGGATTAGAACCAAAGCAATTGGAAGCAAAATTAGTAGCAGTAACCTCTGCTTGTCTTTATCATTATTTTCTTCTGCTTGAGCTGCCAATATAGAACGTTGGTTTCCTTATAAATAAAATTCTATGGCCAAAATTTGAAGAGATTTAGGAAAAAATTTCTGCTGAAATTCTTATATTATTTGTGTAATGACATACCTGCTCGAGAAAGTGCCCAATTGTCATCATTAGAAAGTTGAAAAACCTTGTAACCAAGTAAATTCTTCTCCTTGGCGTAAGAAATCTTTGCTTTAATAGTCTCCACTCCATCAAAATTGATCCAAGTTGCTCCACTGGTGAATAAGTTTGCTACATAAGAAGCATTGTAAACTGGAGCAGCCCCATAACCATAATTCTGAATATGTGCTCGGATGAATTTGTAGCCCATTGAACCATCGATGGTTATTCCAGGGCCTGAAGCCCTGGCGCCTATGTCGTTGTCATTGGGATTCACTAATGTCCATGCATAGCCATGAAATGGCAAACCAAGAAGCAATTTGTTTGCAGGGAACCCTCTTCTTAACCATTCTCTTATGCCGAAATCAGTACTAATATTGCTTGAAGGATTGTATAAAGCAGCATGGATGCCTGTAACATTTTCCCTGGAAGGCATATGATAGTCATAAGCCACTAAATGTGCCCAATTCAAGTTCTTCTTCATTGAATCAATAGGATAACTCACAGTTTCATGAGTTGGCGAATAACGAACAGCCATTGACAATGTCAACTTTGGCTGATCACTTGCAGAAGCTTTCCATTCATCTAAAAGAATTCCCAGCTTATTCAAGTCCGTACTATTAGGCCAGAGCCAGAACAAGTCTATGCCTTGAAATCCATAAAGCCTTGCAGTTCTTATTGAAGATTCAATAAAAGACTTCCTGTGAGAAGAATCGCCAACCATTGAAGATAAAACTGAAGGGTTAATATTTTTGTTGCCCAAAATGGACTGGTATGTTGAATTCTGCCCATTCCAAATTGACAGAAGAGTCTTGATTGATGGGTTTTTTTGCCTAACGCTGTTAGTGAAGCTTGAGAAGTATTGCTGATTGGAAGAGGAGATGGAAAGCTCGTAGGTGGAAGAATCAACTTCAGCGAAAGCACATATAAGGTGAGTAAAGAAGGCAGAATTTATGTCAGACATCGGAAGCTCACGGCCGGCTAGCCAGTAACCAGCTTTGATCCAGGTCTGTCCATCTGAAAACTCTAACTGAAAAGAAGAAAGAAAGACAAAGAAGAGGAGACGAATACTTTTTGTTGCCATGAGAGAAAAGGCCGTAGTTGACTCCGAATACCAAATGTTAAGGTACAGTGCGTTATGGCCCATGCTTGCTTCGTGATTTGCTTCAAGACTTTCACATGTGAAAGCTACTATTTACAGCAGATTCTACTAGAAAAAGGTGAGAACCTTACAAGAGCTAAGGCAAAAAATCTTCTACGGTTGGAAAATGATAGATGTTGACATTTACGTTCATTTAACTGTTTTATCAATGTTTGGACAACCTCATCTCCGATGTTAGAGAAATTATCTTTAACACGATCTCTTTTTGTAATACATGTATATAACTATCATAAAATTTTAACATATTTTCTTCATTATTTTTATTCCTAAATTTATATCAATCAATTACTTTAATATCAATAAAAGTAAAATCTATTTAAAATTTAAATAAAATAATTATTTTATCCTTAAATGAATTAAAAAATCATTTTATCCTACAAAGTTTTAAAATTTTTTTAAAAAAATTATAAGAGCATTAAAAGACCATTTTCTTCTTATTTTTGTTACCACAACCCTTAAAAGCCCAAATCAAGAGCCCATGATGCGGGAAACTCAAACTTCCTATATGACGAGCGTCTTCGTCCCTAATATTTAAGAAGATGTGTTATTAGTAATGACATCAGTGCAACAACATTCCTCTTTAATATATTACAAAGATGATCTCATTGATTAAAATGGCATTATACTGACAAATGTCGAAAAAAAATATGTTACCACTAACAACATTGCTGCAACAACCTTACTCTTTATTCCACCACAATGATGATCTCATTAATGACATACACCAATGAATATTATTAATGTGAAACCATGCCATAGTCGAATTGATAATGGGGATGATGGACTTCTTAATTTTTTTCCTTTTATACTTGTATTTGAAAAGTAAAAGTTATCCTCTACGTTTTAGATATCTAGTTTCAGCCTTTTTAGTTCTAGACCACCCGAATATGCCCAAGTTGAGAAAACTAATGCCCAGTTCTATAATTTTTTTGTGATCCAATGGGGGTCAGACCCAACCTGAATCGTCCAAATTCATCCAAGTCCGAGTTATTGTGCCATCCCTAGTTGAAGGTGTTATATCATGTGATCATAATTTATAAATGATTTCAATGTTTATCTAATTTAAATTATGTCTTTTTATTATTCTTTATTCAAGCTTTTATCTTAAATTTTTTATATTTTATTATTGTAGGTATATTTTAGGAATAAACCAATAATACATTGGAGATTAGGAAGTACATTTGCTTAAAATAATAAGATTGAAAGAATACTGAATAGAAGTTATGGATGGCAGATCTGAATCTGGATTGACATTTTTATATTCGGATGCACATTTTGCTTTTATGAACTCCTCCACCTACAATATTCTCATCCAATTTGGCGAGCTTGTGCATTGCAAATTGAGGGGGCAGAGAATGGGTAAGGAGAAGAAGAGGGTCACGGTTTTGTAGGCCGTCAAAGCACTTAGCAGACGCGAAAGCACTTTTAATTATTCATCTTGCGGAAGAAAAGATGTATATCTAAATCAGGAATGTGAGATGTTTCGTTCTTATGGGAAAGAAAGAAACAGCATGGCAATCTTTTAAGCTGACTTTGAAGACAGAGAACATAAAAGTGGTTCCGGCAAGCAAGAGACATGTAGGATTCTTTTATTGAACTTTGAACAAATCATCTGCAAAAGGCTGGGAAATTGGAGACAACCCTGCATGTCATTTTGATTCAACTTCTTATCCTCAACACGTTCCACACGTACACTTCCACTATTTCCATATGAATTTAAGAATTTTACGCCTTACCAATACCTTTTTAGTTTTTATAGTGCCGTGATAAATCGATAATATGTGCATTGCAACCATTGGGTGGTAATATATATCAATAAAGAATCACTTTAGCATTGCTAGTAATATATATCAAATAAAGAATCACTTAACGTGAGATATATATTATTGAATCAAATTAAGAAAGCATTTTTCTTTGGGCAAAAGACTTTTGGCTTCTTAGTTTGTTTGCAAGCCCTCGACCTTTTTCTTTGTTGACCTATAATACAAAGAACGAAAGAGACCCTGATGGTTATTTTCTCTCTCATTAATTATCGATCATAAGTGTTCATATTTTCTCTCAGGTGATATTTGGGATTTTCCTTTATGAGTTGACACTTGAGAGTAAGGATAGGAAAAGTTGAAAGCGTCTTTCACGTAGGCAGGGGTCCGGGTTGAATGGAAACCTTCATTTGGATTCAACTAAATGAAGGTTTTTCTATCACATATAGTAAGAAGTCAAATTCAACCAAAGAAATCGTCTTGGTATTTAGTATTGACAAGCCCCAATATCCAGAACCTGGCTTATATTTAAATTTGTCATGGACTTTTTGGCTGCCTCTCTTTCTTGGAAGTTGGATTTAAAATTTCAAACGGAATGGATAATTGCAATTTCAATAAAAACTCTAATAGATCGTTTATTAAAATAGAATCAGAATGTGCTAAAATCAATATAAATAAAAATGAGAATGAGTTAAAATGAAAATAGGAAATGAAAATCAAAATAAGTCGTTTACTTCAATTATAAAAATCGAGATTAAAATGAGTTAGATTGTATTAATGCGTTTACTTTATCATGAAATTAGAATTGGAATGACTTAGATGGTAACAAATTACTAGAAAGTTCTTAATGAATTTTTATCATAATTATTATTTTGTATTTTAATTATTGTGATTATTTATTAAAAAATTATTATTATTATTAATCATTGTTAATAATACATTAACATATTAATTACTTGTAAAAAAAGTTATCATTAATAGTAATAATAAGAACAACAACAGCAACAAGAACAACAACTAACATTAATATGTTAATTAATTATTATTATTATTATTATCATTAATAACAATTATAGTAGTAGTAAGAATAATAATAAATTCAAAATATATAAATTAATTAGAACAATTATATTAAATAGTTATAATAATCTATTATAACAATCATAAACCCACCCGGATTTTGGGATTAGTAGTAAATTAAAATGACTCCACATGCATCACATGCTTCATGGAGTGGCAGGATTACTGAATTACCATGCATTGTTGCAATCTAATTCATGGGTGGACATGTATTAGGCAACCTGGGTGCAGTACAAGATGATGAATTATCTGATTGATAGCAGGTTGTCACGGGATGAGTATTTTCGCGCAAAGAAACCCGCGCGTGCAAGACTTAGTCGACTTTTAAGACGTTACCATTAAGTAGCGCTAAAACACTTCTCGAACTTCTAAGCAAGAAAGCTTATACAAACGCTGAGAAGTAAAGCAATGTAAAACTATACAACTTGATTCTCAAAGGAGTAATTTACTGAGAGAGCTTACAAGAGAGCTCGGGAGAGCTTTGTGTGTTGTGAGTTGTGTGTCTTTGGAATTGTGGTGTGTTGTGTGCAAAATGGCAAGGGTGGTGGCTATTTATAGGCTTGGATGGAGAAACTCTAGAACCACCTAAAGAACTTTGCCAAGATTCTTTAACTCTAAGGACTAGAATGTTCAATTCTAGAGAATTCTAGGATATTTACAATTTTTAAAAGTTGGGCTGGACCTGCTAAGCGCACCCCGCATTTTTGTTGAGTGAGCCCACGCATGCAGAATTAGCCTCCGATTGCGGGAGATTTTGGCGGCCCGTGACAATCCTCCCCCACCTATGTTCGCGGCGTCCTCGTTGCGTTCTCATGCTTGTAGTGTTGGACATGCTCCGCGAATTGCCATAGGTCTTCTTCACGTTCCCATGTTGCTTCGTTTTCAGGGAGGTTCCTCCACTTCACCAAGTACTCGTTGTACGCCGGAATGCCCCTCCTTCGAATGACTCGATCGGCAAGGATGTACTCTACATCCTTGTTGTATGCTGGGACAACCGCGGTTGGGGCACGCCTCGACTCTCCTCGGTTGGGGTCTTCCGTATCTTCATGGTATGGCTTGAGCAAGCTCACGTGGAAAACCGGATGGATCTTGAGTCTTGGCGGAAGTTGGAGTTGGTACGAGACTTTGCCAACACGTCGGATTACTTGGAAAGGCCCCTCGTAACGCCTCACTAACCCCTTGTGCACTTTCCGCAACGTCTTAAACTGTTGGGGTAGGAGCTTCAACATGACTCGATCGCCTTCCTTGTACTCGACGTGGCGCCTTTTTGAGTCAGCCCATTTCTTCATTTTCTGCGTGGCCTTGTCGAGATACGCTCGCGTGATGTCCGCTTCCTCGTGCCACTCGCGGGCGAGCTTGTGAGCTGCTGGGCTTTTCCCTCCATAAGTCGAGGCTATGGCATTGGGCGTCATGGGTTGGAATCCCATGATGATCTCGAAAGGACTCTTGCCCGTAGCCTCGCTCCGTTGAAGATTGTAGGAGAATTGGGCGACGTCCAGCAACTTAGCCCAATCTCGTTGGTGAGCGCTTACATAATGCCTGAGATACATCTCGAGGAGATTGTTGATGCGCTCAGTTTGGCCATCGGTTTGCGGATGGAAGCTTGTCGAGAACTTCGAGGTCGGTTCCCAACATCTTCAAGAGCTCGTCCAAAAGCGGCGGTGAATCTTGGGTCTCGCCGCTCACTATTCTTCTCGGAACTCCCCATAGCTTCACGATATGCTTGATGAAAAGCGGCGAGAGCCTTCATCCGCTGCGATCGATTGGTGTGGCGATAAATGTCGATACTTCTTTGTAGATGGCCGACCACGACCATGATGCTTCGCGCACCTTCTGATTTCTGTAATGCCGAGATGAAGTCCATGGTGACACTTTCCCACGGCCTCGAGGCTATGGCAGTGGGCTCCAACAATCCCGCCGGGTAGTTGGTGATCCGCCTTGTCTTGTTGGCACACAAGACAAGTTCGCACATAAGCCTCGATGTCATCTCTCATGTGCGCCAAAAGTACGAGGCTTGAACAAGTGCGGTCGTGCGCTCTATTCCGGGTGGCAGCCCACTTCGAGTCGTGGCACTCCTTGATTACCTCTTTCCGCAAATTTTCCCACCTCTAAGACGAAAAGTCGATCTCCTTTGGTGAGGAGGATGCCTTCCTCTTGCCAAAATCGCCTTGTCTTGCCTTCGAGAACTTTCCCCAACAAGTCTTTTGCGAGAGGGTCTTGTTGAAGGCCTTCTTTGATGCGTTCAACAAGGTCGGACTTCGGTTGGCTCATACTTAGTGTCGCCAACTCCGCTTTGCGACTTAGAGCATCCGCAACAACGTTGGCTTTGCCGGGCTTGTACTCGAGCCGTGAGTCGACCTCCGTAGGAAGTCCCGCCACCTTACTTGCTTGGGGCTCAACTTCTTCCTGCGTTTTTGGAAGTAGCGGGCTACATTATCCGTTAAGATCACGAAGTGTGAGCCAAGCAAGTAAAGTGTCGCCACACGCGTAGCGAGTGAATGATTGCGATCATCTCCTTTTCCCGCACAAGCGGCAAAGTGTCGTTCGATTTTCGGCTCTCGAACGCTATAGGTGGCCTTCTTGCATAAGTGCTCCACCAATGGCGAAGTCGGAGGCATCCTGTTTACACTTCAAATGGCTTTGTGTGGTCGGAAGAGCGAGGACAGTTCTTCTGAGATGCCTTCTTCAACTCTTCAAATGCGTGTTGGCATTCCTCGGACCAATGCCATGTGCGATTCTTCGAAAGTAGGTCGGTCAAAGTCTTGTTCTCATTTGAATAACCCTTGATGAAACGACGGTAGTAGTTCACCAGTCCGAGAAAAGACCAGAGTTCGGGCACCTTGGTGGGTGGTTGCCACTCGAGGATGGCCTTCACCTTTGCATCTTCCATCATCAACTTCCCGTCCGCTATCTTATGATCGAGGAACTCCACCTCTTATTGAGCAAATGAGCATTTCTCCAGTTTGAGGTAAAGTTCGTTCTCTCGTAGTACTTGGAGAACTTGCTGTAAGTGTTGTGCATGTTCCGCAAGCGTGGTGTTATACACCACTATGTCGTCCAAGTACACAACGACGAAGCGGTCGAGAAATGGTTGGAGGACTTTGTTCATAAAGGTGCAAAATGTGGCCGGTGCATTGGTGAGACCAAACGGCATAACAAGAAATTCGAAAGATCCGTACCTGGTTACGCATGCCATCTTTGGCTCATCTCCCTTGGTGATGCGCACTTAGTAGTACCCGGACCACAAGTCAAGCTTGGTGAAGTACCGCACTTTGCCAAGTTGGTCGAACAAGTCCGCAATCAACGGGATTGGATACTTGTTCTTGATGGTGATCTTGTTGAGCGCCCGATAGTCGATGCACATCCGGAGAGATCCGTCTTTCTTCTTTTGGAAGAGCACAGGTGCACCGAATGGAGCCTTTGATGGGCGGATGTAGCTCGAATCCAGCAAGTCTTTGAGTTGTCTCCGCAACTCCTCGAGCTCCGGTGGCGCCATACGGTAAGGTGCCAATGCCGGTGGCTTTGCGCCTCATTCCAGCTCGATCTCATGATCCACCTCTCGTCTAGGTGAGAGCTTTTGTGGAAGCTTCGGAGGCATAACGTCCTGGAATTCATCGAGGACTTCTTCGATAGGTGGTGGGACTTGGCTTGATGAGCTTGAGCGAGATTCTCCTTCGTTCAGCTCCCGGATGGAGACCAAGAAGCTAGGGTCTTTCCGAAAAGCTTTCTTGAATTGCATGGCCGAGAGCGTCTTATCTGTGGCCTTGGAGCGCTCGGCGGGAACCATGCATGCGTTACTCCCATCGAGGATGCTTAGGGAGTTTGTAGCTGGTAGAGGGAAGGCATGTACCTTGTCGAAGAATTCCATGCCGAGGACCATCTTGAAGTCGTCCATGGGCACGACGGAGAAATCAAGCTTTCCGCTCCACGTCCCGAGTGTTATGCGCACTCCTTGTGCGATGCCTGCGATTGGCTTGGCGGGTGAGTTAACCGCCTTCATGGTGCCTCCTTCCTTGGTGATTTTGAGGCCTAGGCGCTTGGCCTCTTCTTCGAAAATGAAGTTGTGCGTGGCTCCAGTGTCGAGCATTGCACGAACGGTGTGGCCGTTGATGTGCGCACTCACGTACATGAGCCCACTCTTCGTGGGCCGCTTTGGTGGGTGAGTCTTGAGTCGCTTAAGGCGTTGGAGAAGTACCATGTTGTGTTGGGGTTCCTCCGTCGAAGGTGTGGATCGGCCTCGAGTCATGCGGCTAAGGCATTAAGCGATTTCTTCTCCGGACGATCACGTACCCAATGAGGGCCATTGCATATGAAACATGGGCTTCGAGGCTTGGGTGGTGGCCGATCCGGTTTTGTTTTGCCCATTTTTGCCGGGCGGGAGGCTTTTACGCCTTAATCCTTCTTGTTTTGGCCCTTGTCCTTAGGCCCTCCCCCACCTTGCCATGGTTAGGCCTCTTGTCATTGGGTTGGGCGGAGTAATCGGTAAGTGATTCCGCAATGGCGATGGCGTCGTCGAGAGTTTGACGCCACGCCTATATCAGAGTTCCGCGCCCAACTTCGAGGCCATCTTGGAAGTAGAAGAGAGTCCTTATCGGACATATCGGTTATCTCAAGCATTAGTAGTAAGTAAAGTCGTTTATGTAGTCGCGGACGTTACTGTTTGCTTGGCCGCGCGCGCGCCTCGTCTTCTTCTCCGCGTTGCTTGGGGCGAAGTGCTTGCGGAGTTCTCGTTGGAACTCGGCCCAGTGTTGATGGCGATATGCCTTTGCTATCTCACCATGCTTCCGCCGCCACCATAGTTGTGCGGCGCCTCGAAGAAATGTAGGCGCGGTGCCTACCTTGGACGCCTCATCTTGAACCCCCAAGGTATCGAAGTATTGCTCCAGCCCGAAGAGGAAGTTGTCTACGACAGTGGCATTGCGGGTGCCATCATAGGTGTCGGGCTTTGGCACATCGATGCGTCGCGCATCACCCGTGCTTGTCGAAGCCGGGCTAGGAGTGAATGTGCGCTTGTGCCATGCCCAATCCGAGCGGACTTCATCCACCTCCGCACGGATCGCTCGTAGCTCGCTTTGCACGAAGCTATGCAAATTCAGCAGCTCATCATGGAATGCTCGAAACTCCCCTCGGAGAGAGTCGGCTTGGTCTTGCATGAGGACCTTGGTGGCTACCGTGAACTCACCATACTCGCCCTCAAGACCATCCACCCTCACCTCCAAAGTATCGAGGGTGTCCTAGACAGCGGACATAGATGTTTTGAGCGTGGCGACGCGAGGCTCCAAGGCGTCTACAGAAACGGCCTTGGACTTGCCGCGGGATTTAGCCTGTGCACGTCCCTCCTCGCGGCCACGAGTTGGGTCAAGAGACTCCACACCAACAACGCCCTCTTGTGTAGTACTAGGAAGGTTGGCCATTGCTTGTGAGCTAGATTGCGTGGGTGCAAAACTTAGCACTGATACCACTTGTCACGGGATGAGTATTTTGCGCAGCAAACCTGTGCAGTACTTAGTCGACTTTTAGTACGCTAGTCGCTAAGTAAGCCTAAAACACTTCTCGAACTAGCTAAGCAAGAAAGCTTATACAAACGCTAGAGAGAGAAGTAAGAGCAATGTGGCCAAACTATACAACTTGATTACTCAAAGGAGTAATTTACAAGAGAGCTTTACAAGAGAGCTTGAGAGCTTTGTGTGTGTGAGTTGTGTGTGCTGGAATTGTGGTGTGTTGTGTGCAAAATGGCAAGGGTGGTGGCCTATTTATAGGCTTGGATGGAGGGCTCTAGAACCTGGCAAAGAATTGCCAAGTTCTTAGAACTCTGGGCGACTAGAATGTTGATTCAATTCTGCAGGATATGATATTTACAAGTTGTTTGGACCTCTGACCGCTAAGCGCACCCCGCATTTTTGTTGAGTGAGCCCGCGCGCGCAGAATTAGCCTCTGATTGCGGGAGATTTTGGCGGCCCGTGACAAGGTGCTTCACTGTCTGACCTCTCATGCTTTGTGTGGCTCTTAACACTACTTACGAAATTTATTACCTATTCAACTCAAAATCTGTAAATTTTGGGGAAAAAAATTTCCAAAATATCCATTCATATGCACGGAATCATAGTTCTCCCTATCTTTTATACGCATAGCCAACTAGCCAAAAAAACCCCAAGAATTTATACTAACACAGCAAAAAAATAGGCTCTCCTAGAAATAATCAGACTCACCTCTTCAGAAGGGACTTGAGGCAAGAGTAAGCTATTCAAAGTCCTATACTGTTGCACAACATGCTAAAGAATCCGCAGCATAATTATTTTCTATTAACAGTAAAACGAAAGAACCCTGAGGAGATATATATACAAGTTGTCTGATTGTCCCCGACTCTTCAAGTATGTTCAATGATCTCAAAGGATGCCGAGCAATCTGAAATCTCCCCGATATAGGTTGAAGTTACCCGATTGAGACCAAAAACAGTTACCTTAATGGTTGAGTACCATTCTTAATTGGGGAAATGAAAATGCTTTCAATATCTTCTCCAATCTTGTAACATGAAAGTGTATGCGGTTATCGAGGTACAAGCTGTGTAATTGTTGCATCATCAACAGAATAAGTTTTAGCCTCCGACATGCATTTACTTATCTCATCGTTATCTCTTTTAACTGAAAAAGCAGGCTTCTTCGGAGTTTTTATGTCTGCAGTTTCGCTTTTGAGCATCATAAGAATTTCAAGCATGGTTGGTCTATCTGCAGCATTTTCTTGGACGCAGAGCAAAGCTACTTGCATGCATCTCATGAGTTTCCATGCTGAAGAGGAATCATCAAGTGATGAATCAATAAACTCTATTCCTTCACCATTTTTCCACAGTCCATATGCCTGGAAAAAATTAATTGTTACCCAGCTTTGTATTTTAAAGTAATTCATAATGCAGAATAAAATATAAATCATAATTATGTATTCAGGTATGGAAGAAATGGTAACTTACATATTCTAAAAGGTTCAGACTTTCGTTCGGGCCATAATAGCATGAAGTTCTTTTGCCACCTAAGATTTGTAGAAGAAGAACTCCATAACTATAAACATCATATTTCATGGAGTAGATACCCTTTCTTACATATTCGGGGGGTACATAGCCACTGCAATTTGTACATTAAAGAAAACATTGTGAATTATTCAACAGGGAAGGGATGTAAACATGTCCTAGCAAATAACATGCGGGCAATGCACTCACTATGTTCCAACTATCCGACCCGTATTTGCTTCACAATCATCTTTTGTAAAAGCTCTAGCCATACCGAAATCTGATATCTTGGGGTTCATCTCGTAGTCCAGTAAAATATTGTTAGCCTTCAAATCTCTATGAACTATTGTTAAGTTTGAGTATTCTTGGAGATATAGAAGCCCTTGAGTAATCCCTTCGATGATACGAACACGTTTTCTCCAATCTAAGAGATAACGCCTACGCAGATCTGCATAAAATCAGACTCAACTCACTTTAATTAAAAGGGAAAACGGAAGATTGTAGACATCTCAAGTTTTTAAAAGTTTGAATTCTTAACTGGGTCTACCCGTGCTTGTTTAAAGCTTAAATGTTAGGCCAATTAAGCATGCATAATATGCTATCCTATTCACTCGCAACCATAAAGTCTGCTTACCAAAGATGAAGAAATCCAAGCTTTTATTCGGCATGTACTCATAAATCAGCATCTTTTCTTCCCTCTGTGTGCAAATTCCCAAAACTGGTAATAGATTCACATGTTGAAGCCTTGCAGTAAGCTTGACTTCATTTTCGAACTCCTCGAGTCCTTGATGAGAAGTTCTGGAAAGTCTCTTTGCTGCGATTTCCTGTCCATTTGGTAATCTTCCCTGGCAAATGGCCACACTCATGTAATAATGCTAATTTGCAAATGACTGCTGACAATAACAGATGGCATACCATGGTATTTAAAATTTATCATTTCCTTTAGATATATTTTTCACTCTCAACTAGTTCCGGCTGTTGCAATAACAACCAGTGGGACTATTTGTCAAACATTTGGTACACTGAATCAACCCAGGAGTCCCATAAAAGAAATAAACAATGAGAAAAATATTACCTTATACACAGGTCCATATCCACCCTCACCAATCTTATTCTCACTTGAGAAGTTATCTGTACCCTCTTGAATAGCCGTAAAACTGAATACGCGCAGATTGTTGGCATCATAATTAAGGTTTTCGATAGTTAATATTTTGTGTTTCAGCTTGGATATTGATCTTCTTGCAGTACCCACAAGTCCTAAACCAAAAACAAATGAGAAAAGCAAATGTTAGTCCAAAATGGTGTTCCCTTTTATTTCATCAGATCTTCTAAAATGCAGACTATTCACTCTTTGCACAGAGACTTGTTGTCCTTTGTTTTATTGAAGTCGACAATAGAGAAAACCATACTATAGTACCTATAATTAGAAGTTACCTCTTGGCTTCAGTAATCTCCTTCGTCTTTGCAAGTAACAAATCATGATGCTCAGAAGAAAAACAATTGTGGCTACTATGACCAAAATAACAACCAATAACCTTGCCTTGTTTTTCTGATCTTGACCTTGTTTTTGAGCTGGGAAAATTGTTTGTTAAGCTAATCAGAATATGTCACAAAATTTATAATTCAAAACTCCTCTTGGTTGAGAAAGATTGATCATAAGAGTTATAGTAATTAACACGTGCATACCTGCTGAAGAAAGCTCCCAATTATCATCATTGGATAGCTGAAATGCGTTGTAACCAAGTAGTCCTTTCTCTTTTGCAAAAGAAACCTTAGCTGCAATAGCCTCTACACCATCAAAATTGATCCAATTTGTTACATGGCTGAAGAAATTCACGTCATAAGAATCATTATACAGTGAGGCAACCCCATAGCCATAATCTCGAATGAATGCTTTGATGGACTTGTACCCCATGGAGCCATCTCTGGTGATAGCCGGACCTGCCGCCGGGGCACCAACTGCATTCTCATTACGATTAACAAGTTGCCACGCATAGCCATGATAAGGCAGCCCCAGAACAAGCTTGTTAGCTTGAAATCCTGTTTTTAACCATTCTCTTATACTGTCATTTGTATTAAACGAACTTGAAGAGCTATATAGAGCAGAATGAGCTCCTGTGAAGTTATCCCTTGAAGGCAAATAATAGTCATAGGCTAAAACGTGTACCCAATCCAAGTTTCTGAGCATAGAATCTATAGGATAAGTCACTGAGTCGATAGCCGGCAGGTGATGACTTGTCATTACTAATAACAGCTGAGAATTGCCTGAGCTTCTTGCCTCCGAAGTTACTTCAGCCCTCCACTCATCAAATAGGATGCCTAAATTGGACATGTTGGTGCTTTTACTTGGCAGCACACCATGAAGGTCTAGGCCTTGAAAGCCATAAAGCCTAGCTGTTTCTATGGAGGATTTGATAAAAGACTTTCTGTTGGAAGATCGATTTACCATTGAAGAAAAGATTGCAGAGTCTTGTTTACCACCCCTGATGGACAAAATCGTTGCAACTGATGGGTTTTCGCGTTTCACTGTGTTGGTGAAGCTAGAAAAGGATTTTTCATATGTTGAATTGATATAGAGAGTGAAGGTGGAGGAGTTAAGAAATGCAAAAGCACACGTAAGGTGAGTGAAAAGACCAGAATTTATTTGAGAAACGGGGAGTTCACTTCGATAATACCAGTAGCCTCCTTTAATCCAACTTGTCGAGCTTGCGCTGTACAAATTGAGGGGTAGACAAAAAAGAAGGAGAAGGAGGAGGATCACGGTTTTGCAAGCCATTCAAGGAAGGAAGCTCAAAGCATTTTTAGCAGGAAATGTGAAAGCAATTTTAGCAAGACGGGGAAATACCTCTACCGACTTCATTTAGATTTCGTGAGAAAATGGTACACTTTTTGCCCTTTACGTTGTACCAATGGGCTTTCCAAAGAAGTCTCTTTCACGGGAATGAAACTGCCTAAAATTCAACGTTGACGTGTAAGAGAGAAAGCACCCTATGCAAGCAATGAAAAGCATGTTTTGATGTAACTAACTGTCACTTCATCTGCCTGGAGACAACATTACTTGGCATCATGGTGGCTTTAATTTCCACCTGAATTGGGCACTTCTTCACAATCAGCATCTAAGTAATTTACCATGAGAATTTTATTGAATTAAATCAAGCAGATACAATTTTGTGTGGAAAGGCATGGCAGCCAAGAGAACTTGAGATAAGAATTGAACTCTATATGACACATACACATCAACAGGAATTGCATCCTCTCTCCACTGCATACGAGTGGGGGTCCGTAATCTAGATCTCTTGCACCACACCACTCAAAAATACTTTATCGGATCAACCAACTTGCAGCAATAGTCGTTTTTGCTTCTTGTTTCTTCGTTATGTTTCTTTTGAATTATTGGAGAGAGGAAGAGAAAGAGACCCTGCTATTATTTCCCAGTTCACACGTGACTGCAACAAGAAGAAAGCGAACAGAAAGGGTCGATAGATATACGTGGGGACACGGTTTCCAACTTTGACTAATAAAAAGTTGAATCAACAAGTTAGCATGAAACGAAAGTCTTGGTCTTTTGGGAAAAAAAAACAACTCTTGGTCAATGTTTTGTTAAGAACGAGAATTTTCTCCTGGTAGTTATTTATTATATGGAGATAGCTACTGACCGAATGAACACGAAAACAGCCAGAGTCAAAATGGCTGATTGAAATCTATTTTCTTCATTCATACCCAAATTTGAAGGCCGGGGACCTTCTTGAGTACGTAGCATTGTGGTACCATTATTAGGATCAACGTATTGAAGTTATTTTTAGTGAAGTAAATACGTACGTATTTATTTTAATGCAATTATCCACCACTGCATACAACTACATATGGATCTGCTTTGTATTAAAGATTCAGTAAGTGTTGCACACCATCATTTAAATTTTAGACTATAATAGACTCGATATCTCCCATTCAAAAACTCCATAATTATGCTCTGGGACTCTGTTCTGAGGTCCAGATATCACTGCTTAATTATGCTTAAAAGAAGTAAAATGTATGTGGAGATGTTAAAGGGAAAACATAATGTTCAGTAATTTGCATCATTAGCAGCAGGTCATGTCGTTTGCAGGACACGAACATAATTTTTCTTTGACATGGGCGTCTTCTACATCAGCATTACAATGTGTTACATAATTGTGCTCTTGGCGATTATTCTAATTTTATGTTTTATGTGCGCTACAGCGATGGAGATGGTTTTAACTTGTTGAGCTATGAATGACATCCTACTACTAGTCATAGATAATCTCCAATGAAATTCTGTTAAAATTCTATGATTCCAATGGTTACAGGGGATGGCAATAATTTCATTGCAGAGATCCCAAAAAGCTTGTCTAATTGTCCCTGATTAAAAGGAGTATATCTTAGTTATAACCATCTGTTTGGTAAGGATCCTCGATGGTTGGGGAATTTAACGGATTTGGTTGACATTTTTATGCCTAACAATCGTCTCCAGTTCCAATTCCAATGGAATTTTGTCAACTTAATTCGGACATTTCAGAGAACGATATATCTGAGATTTTTACCATCTTGTTTCAATCCTTTAGCTGTCACACAAGAAGTTCTCTTGTCCAAAAATATGTTAGAAGGGCCACTAAAAGACAGCACATTCTATAATAGCTCTTCCATGGTGATATTAGATCTTAACTATAATTTGCTTAAATGGCATTCCAGGTCGGATTGAAAGGTTTTCTCAATTGGCTAACAATAATTTTGAAGGTGAAGTGCCAGCATAATCGCGCCCATTGAAGCAATCGCGGCTGATAGATCTTTCTCATAACAATCATTTTGGTCAGATTCCTCCTTTCTTGAATAACACTGCACTCCATGAAATTTATTTGCTGCAGCTCCAACTCCTATAACTATGATTTTTAATAATTTATTTTTAAATATTGAGAGCACAATGGGAAGGCCTCTTGACAACATGTACGGACTTGATCTTTCTGACAATAGATTGAACATGTGAGGTTGGTTCTCAAATTGGATATCTTAATAGGATCTGAGCACTGAATCTATCCCATAACAATTTGACTGCATTGACACTTTCAAATCTCAAGCAAATTGAAAGCTCAAACCTTTCTTACACTAACTTGAATGGGAAGACTCCTCATAAACTTGCTGAAAGAAATTCATTGGCTGTTTTTAATGTTACACATAATAACTTGTCAGGTAAGATCTCGGAGAGAGCTGCGCAATTTGCAACCTTCAAGGAAAATAGCTATGAGGGGTATTCACTGCTCTGTGGATAGCCATTGCCTATGAGTTGCGGTGAAATGGGGACACCACCATTGCCGATACTTGCCATATGGGTAAAGGAGAATTTACTTGAATAAGTAATTTTACGATGTATAAAATTAATTGACCAATATCATTACTTGGAATTGAAAATATTATAATATTACTTGATAAGTCTGGAAGTACTCATCCATCTGAAAAGAAAAAAGAAAAATGCAAATCAAGAAAGAAATTGTTTGATATTATGATGGAATTACCTGGGAATTACCGCGAAGGTCGAGACTCGTCAGAGATGGGGAGTGATCCAAGTGACCATAATAGTGCGTTTCCATTGTTACTTCGGTGTATTTTCTAATTTTAGATTATTTTGGATTCGATTCGGGTTAGCCTAACTCTTCGGTAGTGTTTGATTGTGACTTGGAAACAAAGGAAGGGAAGAGAAAAAGAATTTGAATTCTTTTTCTAATTTCATGTTTGGTTGACCATGTTTATAAGAATTCAATTTATATTAAAATTAATATACATTATGACATGGAATTTAGATTCCAAACCAAATGGTGATAAATTCAAATTCCTCTTCTATTAGAAACCAAAACATCCAAAATTATCCCTTCAATCTTATATTAACTTATTTAATGTTATCAAATAATTATTATGTACAATTTTATTTTATCAATTTAATTTAGTAGATAATTAATTTTATATTAATAAAAGTTAAAGTAACGATTTAAACATTTTAATAAAATCATTTTATTTATTTAATTAATTTTTAAAAATATAAATATAAATTTAATAGTCATTAGAAAGTCACCATAATTCTGCCATCGAATCATCATCATCGACACTGGCACATAGTCACTACTAGTACCGTTGTGTTGGATTTTTTAATTTAGCATTGTTGAATCCTTAATCTAACATTGGACTTATATGTGAATAATTATATATTGCAGATTGTTATATAAGGTTAAGCCCAATTAAAAGTGATCTATTAAGATTTTCGGCATGATGAACTTTAATGTATTTAATAGGGTGTGTGCCTCTAACGTATAGAGACCCAATGATATTATAATTTTATGATGGGCAGAATTAGAAATACCTAATGACAACAGGAAAAAATTATTTATATAAGTGGACATGGTTCCTTGGTCACACGTATCTTTCTATTCTTTTTTATATCCTATATTTAGAGAGAGTGTGCAGATAATATTAAAACATTATATAACAGAACATGTAAATCTAGAAGGCCAACCACACAACCCTATAAAGCAATTCAGCATTATAGATTTATGTATGCTTTTGCATAATTCGTTATTAATTGTTGGTGATACAATATGAATATTCCTGTATTATATATGATAGTTTTCATCAAAAGTTTTCTTGTTTTAACAAGTGGTATCAAAACCTCTTCATGTTGAATCATTAAGAATCAAATTCATTTTTTATGAATGATTAAATCTTTGATGTTCTCAAATTTAATAGTACCAGAATTATCAAAATTATTAAGTTTGAGAACAAATTAAGATTAAATATTTTTTTTGTTCTCGAATTTAATAATTCTTGAATCAAATCTATAGTTGACATCAACTATTAAACAAAATAAATTTGGAATTTGAGAGAAATTAAGTATTTTTTAAGGATTAATAAAAAAAATTATTCCCTTTTTTTAAGGATTATAGTCGGCGACTGCTGTTGCCACCACCAGCGCTGGGGTGAGGCACGGCTCAAGTACGCTGCGCCTATAGGCTGTGATGGATAAAGTGAAAGTGCTGCATAAAAAAAAGGACGACACCAACAAGACACGACCTTAGGCCCCAACAGCAGCAACGCTACGGCCATCAAGCCTGGCAAATCGATTGGCTGCCGCGTCAAGCAAAGTTGCCAAAAGATAAGAAAAAAAAAGGGGTTAAGGTTTTGTTGATTTGGGGCTGGTCTAGCCTAGTCTAGTTTGGTTAAACTAGAACCGGTCTAATTCAAAATTGGTCAAAGTTTGACCGATCAACAATTGATTATTGACTGTTAATCGTCAAACTTCGCCTTTGACCTGAATTTTTTAATTTTAATTTTTTGGTCATTTTGATGTAATTTTAAATTCAAATATTGATATGTTAATATGTATTTTAAGATGAATTAATCAAGAAACGTTATCAAATGATCTCTCGTGAAAATTAATTTATCTTGGAATATAAAGGGTTCTGTATATATAATTTCTATAGATATCGATCGACCCAAAAAAGGTTCATATTTAATATAATTACATGTGCACCTATAATAATAAACAAATGATGATTATTCAATTTATATATAAACAATAAATCAAGCCAAAGGAAAATTTATTATTTACATGTTCTTATTATTAGTGTTTGATTACTATACTAAAATATCACTTATACATTAATATTTTATCCAAAAATAAAATATTAATAGAGTGTCAAGTATTTTAAGATGGGGTTTACCATTATTTGAATTTATTTTTGTTTAAAAACTTATATGAGTTTGTTTTGTTTGTTTGTTATTCTCTATTCAATTATGTCTACTGCTAAAATTACTGCCAATATCAATTCTATTCCTATGTTAAATGACTCTAACTTCAAATCATTGCAAGAGAATCTCTTAATAGTTATTGCTGTCATAGATCCTGATTTTGCGTTAAGGGTTAATTTTCTCTGACCTCTTACAGATGACAATAATCCTAATGATAAAAGAGAAATAGAAAGGTGAGAGAGATCAAATCGCATGTATGTTATGATTATGAAGAAGGTCATTCCAAAAGTATTCAGGGGCTCTAACTGAAAAACAACTACAGTTAAGGAGTTTTTGGTACAAATTGAATAGATATTTGTCAAGAATGAAAAGTCTGAAATTAGTACGTTCATGACAAACCTAATTTCAATGAAGTATACGGGTAAAAACAATATCAAGGAGTACTAGGGATGTCAAAACTATCTAGATCTGGCTCGGATCCGTAAATTAAAAAATACAGATTTGGATCCTTAAAATTAAGATCCATGCGAATCTGGATCCATATTCGGATGCAAATGCATTCAAAAAACTAGATATCCAAATTCATATTATTTTTTTTAATTAAATTATTTATTGAATTAAAATTAAATAACAAATATAAAAGTTAAATAAAAAACATAATAAGATTAATTTAAAAAAATAGAAACTAAATTAAATTAAGAAATATATTGGGATCCGTATTTTTTAATCAAATTATTTATTAAATTAAAATATAATGAAAAATATATAAGTTAATTGAAAAAACATAATAGGATTAACAAAAAATATAAAAGTTAAATTAAATTAAGAAATGTATTGGGATCCGTATTATTTTATGTGGATTTGTGGTGTTTTTATAATATTATTTGTGGGATTGTGATGATGCTATACTTAGATTTATGATATTCTTGATGTTTTATTTATATTGTAATATTTTTATTTTTTATTTATGGTGTTATATGTTATTCAAGGTATTAAATTATTGATTGTTAAATTATAATAGGATTTTATTTGATATTATTACATAGATTGTTGAACTTTAAATTATATTTTAAATTAATAAATTTTATTTTTACGGATCTGAAATTGAAATATCCACCGTAATCCATGTAGATATTACTCGCATTCGGATATAAGAATATCAATTCGGATCCGGATTCGATTTTGCCATCCCTAAAGAGTACATTATGAAGATATCTCATCTTGCTTATAAGTTAAGAGCACTTAAGCTTGCTAGTGTATTTGGTTTTAATGTCCTTACCAATGTCTGATTTAAGATGAGCTATAATTGTCGAAATCGAATGAGTTCATCACATATCACGTTTGTGTTCAAGAAGACGATAGGCCAAAGAAAGATAAGACAGAAGTACTCACCTAGCCTCTACGTCTAAAGGCAAGAATAAGGGCAATAAAAAGAAGAAAGATAAGGAAGCTACAAATATAATACCTCAAAAGAAATAACAAAAGAAACTAGGTGATTAAGAAGGTATTAGTTGTTTCTTCTGTGAAGCTGAAGGACATAAGAAGAAACATTGCACTAATTACCATGCATGGCGTGCTAAAAAAGGTATGCTTTTTACTTTGGTTTTTTCTGAGATTAATTTAACTTTGGTATTTAGACATACGTGGTTTATACATCAGTGTGTCGCGTCCCTCTCAGCCTCCCGCACCCATATTCCTAACTATCCCTGGGAGGAGAATAAGGATAACTAGTCATGGACTATTTTCTCACCTACATGGTATACGAATCCAAGACTTCCTAGCTAGAGGCTAGACGGTATCAAACCATAAGACAGGGAAAAAAGAGCAGCTTTCTAGGTTTAGCCATTGTAGGGTCAAAAATAATAATAAAAAATGAAATAGAAGCAGGTTCATTACGCCTGATGCAGGGTTGTCTGAGTTGTCGAAAATCTAATGATAGTGAAAGATACATCTATGTGTGATGGCAAGATAGTTGAAGTTAAAGTTGAAGCAATTGAAAAATTTATATTGTTGTTAAAGAATGAATTTTATTTGGATCTTGATGAAACATTTGTTCTTCTGTCATTTAGACAGAATTTGATTTCTATTTTTACTTTGGAAAAATCTGATTTTTCTTGTTCATTTGAGAATGAAAAATTTAGTTTGTTTCATGATAAAAAAATGGTTGGTTCTGGTTCTTTGTTAGGCGATTATAATCTTTATATACCTGATTCAATTATTTCATTTAATAAATTTTTACAATTAAGTACACGAGATTTAAAGATAAAATTAACTAATAAGATTTCAACTGCGTTATGGTACATAAAATTGGGTCATATTTACAAACAAAAAAAATAGAGAACTTGCGTTAGATGAAATTTTCGACCTTTTTGATTTCACAGATTTTCGTATTGGGTTTAAGCTTTGTACGTTCTTTGTTAAATGATATTTACAATCATAGACATTTCACTTACTTTTATGTCTTTTCTGCTAGGTGGTGGCAAACAATTGGAGAGCTCTACAATCAAGTCCTTTGGTCGTGATTAAACCGCAGCCCGTAAAATCCAAATATTTTAACCTTTACAGGTTTGTCATTAACAAACCTATATTTACACATAATTTAAATTACTAAACTCAACCTCAACTTACTACGGGTTATAAATTTTTTAAGAAAATTACTCGCTGTGCATTTAGACAATTACCAAACTCGCAATCCTATTCAGTGATTTTTTGTGAGTTTTCATGTTTAAAATGGCAAATGTTTAATGTGTAAATTTATAGTAATAACTTGAAATTCTATATAACATACTCAATTTTAAATTTAACCAATATAAATGAAAAATTAAAATTTCAACGTCAATCCAACACAAATTCTCAAATTTAAGTATAAAATATATAAATCCATAAAAAAACAACAAACTAATATTTAAAAATAATAATTATCATTTCCTATTATCATTCAACACAAGTTCTAATAAAATATCTTTATTTCATTCACCACCATTAGCACTCATTCAATACGATTCCTACAATAATAATGAAGATTAACATTTTCTAAAAAATAATATGTTTTAAATACTAATTCAAAGAGTAAAATTATAATAACGAAATAATCCATGCATTAAGTTAAAAAATAATAATTCATACAAAAATATAATGAATATATAATAATCCATATATTAAGTTATAAAAAATTTAATTAAAATTATAATAAGTATACAATTATATTTTTATATTTAAATATTTTTAATTAAAATTAAATTAAAAATAAAAAGGGCTGCGGTTATCCGTTGGATAATACTAAAATCCGTCCAAAACTCAAAATTTACCCGGGTACCATTGTTATCCGTACCCTCTCGCCTTTGTCCTCCCAAAATCGACCGCCCAAGAAGCCAAATCGATCAAACCCTCTCGCATCTGTCAGCTGAGCCGCCACGCCGTCAGGCAAGTAAGGCCCTTTACGTTAACATATTAACTTTAATCTTTTCTAAAAGAAACAATTAATGTTTTTCGCATGAGCTTTCCGTTTACCACCGTTTAATTGACATGAAAATGAAAATTGTTGAAGAAGTGAAGCTCAAATCTGGAAAATCACAAGTAGTATGACATGTCAAATGTCTTTAGCCGTGATTAACTACATGTCCTCTACTGGAGTATGATCAAGATGACGTGTCGGTTGAATGGATTAGTTGTGCATATCATCTCACGTGTGTAACTAATCTAAACGACAGGCATTGTTTTCGTTTTGATTGACAGAATGCAGGGATGAATGACAAGTGTTCGTCATCAAGTCAAGAGGCTGTTATTTCTGTTATGCTCACGTGTGGAAGATTGGATTCAAGTTTGCTGAGAAACGCAGGTGGAGGAGCTGATTTTCTGGGTAGTTTCTAGATATTTCTGCTGTAATATAAAAGGATGTATGAGCTGTTATTTGTAGCAGGGGTTTTGGGTTACATCTACACTTCATCTTTGTATCTTGTAATCGTGATAATCAGTAAAAGCTTGCTTCTCTTTTCACAGTGGATGTCGGCATCTTAAAGCCGAACCACTATAATTCTCTGTGCAGTGACTGTGTGTGTGTGCACTGGTTTGGTCTTTTGTTCTGTTTCTTATGCTTGATTCCAGTTAAAGTTTACAATATTCATCAATGTTCATTTTTTTCTTGAGTGAAACTTAGGGCTAAGGTGAAAGAAAAATAATGCAATTCTTTTATCTGGAAAAAAAAGCTTGAATGCTAATAATTGAAAGAAATAACTTGATAGTTGAAAAATATATGCATCAAATTTTTTTTCCTGCCTGCCATGTGCATTATAGTTTGTAGTTTGAACCTTTTGTTCTTGAACTTTCGTATTTCAACATCTAGATTACAGAGTTGTGTTTGATGAATAATTCAGATGAGCCTAGCGACTGATTCTCAGTACACTCACCCAGCAGTGATGACTTTGCTGCATTACTTGATGCTGAGCTTGATTCTAATTCGTTAGGGTCATGTCAGCCAGATAAAGAAGCTGAAGATGAAGATGAGCATGAAGAGTCTATTGATTAGGAAGCTGAGAATGAGGAAGCCAGGGATGACAAAGACCTCGGAAGCAATAGGTAGTTTATAGATCCTTTTGGGTTATGAATGAATTTAACTGATTAACCTTGTTTTGTTGGTGTGCCAGCTGTTTGAGTTAATGGTTATGTACATTAGTCATAAAAGGTGAGATGGAAGTTATATGCATATCAACATGATTTAGTCTCAGGTTTGAGATCAATATGACATCCTTTTGCAAAGTGCATACTAGTTGTATAGTTGTATTGCCATTATTGCAACATGAGTACTCTTTTTTACTTGGAACATTTTTATGGTAAGTTTTGTTGCTGCTTCTTTCTTTTTGATTGTAGTCTTTTCTCATTCATATGAATGGTGTAATTCATCAGGGGTTGTCAATTCTCATTGATATTTGTTGTCTTTTCCGTTTTTGTGGAAATTTTAACCAGCTGTACTGATATATGATGTGCCTGTCCAAATTTTGATCTTCCATTTGATCATTTCCTGTTGAGTTTACATATCTAACATATTTTAGTTGAATCCTACTCTCATTCATAACTGCTATCACATGCACTTGAATTCATTTTGAATAGGGAGAGATTCTAAGGTTGCTTTAATTTTTTTATTTGAGAGCATAATGATAAGCTATCTGACTATTTGGACATGGTAGGAAGATGAAGATTGGTTGTGGGGTCAAATAATCTTGTGATAATATTACCTTTCATTGGGTTATATATAGATACATAATTACTTGCACTGGTTATAGAAGTCAAGGGGAAGAAATGTATTCATTTTCTTTTTTCCTTTTTCCCTGTTATTTCCTTCTATCATTGCTTATATGAATTAACTCACAGGATAAAAAGGTGCAAGATGCAGATAGTTGAAATCATACTGGAGCATCAGGGGTCAACCTCGCTTGGAACTCTTGAAGAAAAGACAGGTAAATTGTTTCCATGTATGTGATCTGTTTTTACCCAGTGGATGAATGGTGGAGAGCTGCCTAATTAATGATGCAATACCCTGAACAGTTTTGGATGCACAACCCGCTGGAGATAAATCGTGAAATCATGTGATCTGTATTCATTATTTCAGTATCCTCAGGTGGTATATGTAAACTATTGAACTTGATAGATGCCTAGGGATATGAGCAAACATTTTGTTTTGAAGAAGTGGGATATATAGGACTTCAAAGTCGTAAACCTCAATCAACATGTCCAGCTGGTTGAGTTTTGAACTATTGGTAATAGACTAATTTTCTGCATCTCACTGCCTCAATCTTTAAGCTGTCCAATATATGTGTGCTTTGTTATCTCACTTAGAAACCACTCTTATTGGAATGGCAAGATATAATGTCTTAGTACATCATGCACTCGTTCATTTTAGGCTTACTTTTATTAATGCAAACACTCTATTGGCTGGATTGAATTGTAGCAGACATGTTGTATTGTGCAGAAGTGTCCTTAGAAACAGATAACTGTCCACATCCAGGATCTCTTGGGGCCATGTGTTACAGGTGTGGGAAAAGGTTGGAAGAACACAAATATGAAGGATTTGTTACGTCACAGAAAGCTTTACTTAATACTTGACCTTGATCACACTCTACTTAACTTGACTTTGCTTCTCCATTTGACTCCAGAGGAGAATTACTTGAAGAGCCAAGTAGATTCTCTGCAAGGTAGGTAGTAGTAGCTTAATATATGATTCCATAATTGGTATGTTAGGCGCTTTTTTCTTGTTTCACATTATTGGTTTAATTTGATCATTTTATTCATTGTTTTGCATCATTGGTTTAATTCTAAATTTTGATCTTTTATTCAGAAGAATAAGCTAATCTAAAAGTAAAAGGCTTAACAAATAAAACTCTTTGGCATAAGAATAGAATGAGAGGAATAGTAGTTACTTCTTCTTACTTATGGTAGCAATTGTAATGATGTTGGTAGTATGACCATGGAAGCAACTATTTATATCCAAAGAAAAGGATAGGCCAGTTTGTTGTTGCTTGAAAAAAGGCTGGGAGGGGTAAATAGAACCATTATTAGGTGCAGGGAAGAGCAGATATGATGAAGTTTATGATAGGATCCTTTTAGACCAATGATGAATTGAAGAGTATGACGGATTTTAATTCACAAGAAGTAGGATGAGTCATAACTTACCTCATTATGCTTTATGTTAGTCAATCCTGCAAAATTAATACAAGGTCTCCTGCAAAATTAATACAAGGTCTTATTGAGAACCTTAGCTATCAACTTTGCTTTTGACTTCAGCATGGCTTGTTTTGATGAGCTCACCAACATGTTATTGGTTATATGTTTTGCTGTATCAGATTATCTTATTCTACAATGTGGATTTTATTGGCTTCTTACTGCTTTATGTTTTTCATTTTGTTATGAAACAAGTAGATGTTTCAAAAGGGAGCCTCTTTATGTTGGCATTTATGAATATCATGACAGAAATTGAGGCCATTTGTCTGCACATTTTTGACAGAAGCAAGTGAACTGTTCAAAATGTACATATACACTATGGGTGACAGGCCTTTCACCTTAGAAGCGGCTAAGTTGCTTGATCCCAGCAGAGATTACTTCAATGCTAGAGTAATTTCACGGAGATGATGGCACTCAAAGACATCAGAAGGTCTTGATGTGGTATTGGGGCAAGAAAGTGCTGTTCTGATTCTTGATGACACAGAAAATGTAAGTTTCAACCACCTAACCTTCATATCTGTTATCTATACAAGTTATAAATCATCACAATAAAGTGATAATAATTGTTATAATGTCCACCTGAACAATACTTGGGGAGCCTCTTAATGTTGAGCTAGTAATTTTTCCCCCTTTCTTATGATTTTCTTGGGGTAATTGCGTGGCTATTCGTTTTTTCTTGCAAATGTTAAAGGGAGTTTAAAATCTACAAAACATGCTGAAGAATTGTTGATTTCCTTTTTTGACTTGAACTTTTCTGAAATGAAATGATGGTGCCCATTTGAATCCTTTTCATGATGCGTCCATTATGTAGGCATGGGCCGAAGCAGAGGGACAATTTGATACTGATGGAAAGATATCATTTCTTTGCTTCAAGTTGTTGCCAATTTGGCTACCACTTTCAGTCTTTATCTCAGTTCAGGAGTGATGAAAGTGAGCTGGAGGGTGCACCTGCATCCATTCTTAAAGTTCTCAAGCGAATCCACAGTATGTTCTTCAATGTACATCTCTCTTCCTCAGGTGTTGTTGATAAAATTTGATATTGTTTGTTCAGGTGCTTGACTCTATTTACTGGAAATAATTTTGTAGGAACTTGCAAATGATCTTGCTGGCAGAGATGTAAGGCAGGTAAGACATTTCTTGAATAATTGACTGTGATCATCACCAGTATCGATTGGGTCCTTATATTCTTCTGTTAGTGATATTTACCATGACCTTTCTTTCTTGTCTTCATACCTAATCTAATTCTGATGAATCTGTTTCTATTATTGCAAATTGATTTATCATCGCATGATTGTTGGTTTATGGAAGTCATTTCTGAGTTATAGAACTCTGCTTATTTGCTGCTAACTCCAATAGGAAGATCTACATTTATGAGGACCTTTGATAATCACATGTTGCTGGCAGGTACCGAGAATGGTCAGAAGGAAGTCTTAAGGGGGTGTAAACTTGTCTTCAGTCATGCTTTTCCAAGCAAATTCCCAGCACATATTCACTATCTGTGGAAGATGGCAGAGCAGTAGCCACATGCTTGATAGAACTTGATCCATCAGTGACACGTGGTTTCAAACAAATGCTCGAACGGAAAAGTCTCACTGGGCAGCAAAGGAGGCCAAGTTTTCGGTGGATCCACGGTGGATAGAGGCAGCCAACTTTTTGTAGCAAAGGCAACGCGAAGAGAAGTTTCCTGTGAAACAAACCAAACCTGAAGAGAACTTTCATGCGAAACAAACCAAGGACCAATAACCGATACATTTATGTAGTTGCTAACCCTGCAGTGAATCTTTATGAATGTCTTGGTTCTTTTCTAGCGGTGCATGATTGAGGCGTCAATTGTGGCAAAAATTATATCAGACTGGCACTTCATTTGTTTAATGGATCATTCACTGTATGATAGCAGTTTTGATGAAGAATTGATGACAAGGAAAATTATCAGTTGAGTTTGTTATGACGCTCGAGGTAATTCAGTTAGATAACAATATCTGGAAAACCTACAATAGTTTTGCTGTGATGCTGTTCTTTTGGTTAAATCTTCTGCGTGTTCATAGCTGCTAATTGTTGATATATAGATTTGTAAATAGAAACCTCAACTGCATTTTTGGTTCATTTGATTATGAGATGTAAAAAAGTGGATAGTAATCTCTCAATGTTTGAAGCAGCAGCAGTTTGTACAGCTGCATTAGAATTCTTTTCTTGATTTGTAAGGTTGTTTACCGGCAAGTATTCATAATAGTTAGATTCAAATGACACATCTTAAAACTTTTAAGGTAATTCCCTTTTTCTGAGGCCCTCTTTTTCAGATTTCAAATCAAACCAAACAGATAACCCTGAAACTTGATAGTTGATTATCTTCATAAACGAGATTGAATTCTCAAATTTTGTTACTCCATTGCCTTTGAAAAGTACATGACGTGGATTTTTCATAAGATTGTGACCTCAAAATTGATGCGTTGGCCTTTTTTTGTTTGACATAGATATTACGATCAGAATATAATTTATATTACATAAGATTGTTATTGATATTTAAAGTCAAATGATTATTGGGATTAATTTAGATTAGTTCTTACGAAGGATTGCAATATTCGAGCCGAAGGCCGAATAGTTAACTGATGCGTTGGCTGGTCTTATATCCAGAGGTTGTAACATGACACACATTTAATTTGACATTTGTGAAACACGAGCCACAGCGTTCGGTATGAGATTTGACAGTCCAAGTTCTGGTTTTTTCGAGAGAAAACCGAACAGAGGCTGGCGAGAACAATTCAATCTTCTTACGCAAACAAAGTTTTGTCTCCCTGATCATCAAGACGACTCAGAACTGATTGAAGATGTTTTGGCTGAGTTCCTAGTTGTCATGCCAAGTGTTGTATCATGCCAAGTTCCTAAAACTCGATCAAATTTTGACAGTTTCCTATTTTTTCAGCTGGGTTTAGTTTTATGCTTTATATTCCTCCTCTTGACAAGTGACACGACTACACGACTCGTACAATACTCTGACCTTTAATTAAAAAAATAAATTAATTTTTAATGCTTTTCATTTGTTTCCCTTTCAAGTGTTCGCTTCTGTTCCTTAATTTATGATACACGTACAATATCTGTCACCGCTACAAAAATTGAAGGGTGAGCAAAAAAGATCTTGAGAACAAAACAAATGACAAGAGGCTTTTAGCAAAGAATGAGGAGACTTGTACTAAACAAACATTAATAAATTACGGCTCAGATGATGCAGCGGATGGAAGCCTACAGCCTAACTTATTAGGTGTTGACAACGAGGCTGGTATTGAATTAAATAGCAAAGTAAATGTAACAACTCTTTGATAAAATGTGAACCTGAAATGACTCAAATTTTAGGTCATTAGAAATGGGAATTTACCCAATATTTGGTGAGGATTGCCATCAGTGAGGCTAAAGATTCCAGTAATACTATAAATTAAAAATAGATTCCAAAAATTTGTCATTTGATTAATAAATTAAATAATAACAGATTTATTTTCTTAATCCAATTATTCGTTCAAGAAATTATGATCTGAAGGTCGATTCTGGGCAAGTGCTGTATCTGTTCAACATACCCACGAGGCACTTCATCATTTTTTAAGATCTGTTTCAATCTTGCAAAACATTTTTTTTTTAATCATCCTATATAATTATATCTCTTTTGAAAAACTCCATACAATTATTAACAAAATATATTATTGCCAACAAATAAAGGTGGCACGAACCAAAGGTGATGATAAATGCTTGGAGACATCCGGAGATCCTAATCACTCTAAGTCAATTATTCATTTATTCTTCTATCGTATAATTTTAAGTCGGTGAAGTAGAAGGTTTTATCATCAAGCAATCGCGCATGCATGAATGAACAAATATCGTTGGTTGCGAGTTAGAAATTGAGTGGCCAATTGATAGCTTTTAGAAATCGAGTTATAATTTTTTTCTTTTTTTTTCCCCCTCGACAAATAAGCAGATTTGATATTCAACATGTGTGATCTTTTGAGGATTGGGATAAGATTTATGGTTTTTCATTAAGATTGAGAAGTATGTTTGGACCAAATCAGTACTCTATATATAATCTTGATAGTTTTAAAAAGAATTATCAAATGTGATCTTGATAGAACAAAAATGAACTTAAAATTTTAGAAAAAATTTATTTATTTATTTAAGAAATTTCAATGGAATGAGCTAGGGAAAAAATAAACTAGAGCTAGTAAAAGAGTTATTGGGTTGTGTTAGGTATTAGTGTCGATTCGTTTTGTGTCAATTTAATTTAATCAAGCACATGATCAAATGCCCTGATAATTATGTCAAAATCTGAGACTACAATCTAACGTGAAAAATAAAATGAGTTCTTAATAAGCTGGCTGTTATATATTTAAGCAATTTACGTAAAATATTTCTGGCATTGTTGTATGTGTATATATATAATATTTATCGATATTATAAGATATACATATTTATTAAAATATTACACATTTATAATATAGAAGTTTTAATTATATATATATAAATAATATTATATATCAATAGCATAAAATATATGGTTAATAGATTGCCACTTAGCTAAGATAATTCGTATTGAAAAAAATGCATACAGTTTCTTTTAATTTTTATTTTAAATTCAAAATACTATACCATACCATTTGTTTTACTCATATGGAGCTAAATATCATCTAAGTATAGAAAGAGCTTTTCACATATCTATCCAATTTTCAAATTTGTGCATTCTCACAACTTAGCCAAAGTTATTGGCAAAATTATTTCCAACCTTAATACTATCAACGGTTTTTTCTTTTTTAATAAATATCCTATATTTAGAACATTTTTTCCTTTATCATTTTCAATAATACACACTAGTGCAACTATTCACAATATATTTATTACAAAAAGATTGAGGAAATTTCAAAAAAAAAAAGAAGCATGTAGTTATGTCAACGTAACAGTCAGAACTGTAAAGATTTAATTTTATACTGTAAAATACAATCAATCTTGAAGCTAAAGACGTGACATACGAGATCAACTGTTTGGTTCATTTTATCTTTTGAGATTCTTCGTAAGTTCGTATCAATAATGTGAGGCTATCAGTACTTGTCGTTCTTTCAACTTGCCCTCGATGCCCTTTTTTCAATTGAAATATTTGCTTAAATTATTGCCCTTTTTTTTTTGGGTTTGTTTTTGAATAAAAATTGGTGATGCAATGGATACTGCCCTCTAACTTGAACAATTTAAAATACGACATCGAGATTCGATGATTTAAAAAATTGAGTTTTGCCTTTATTTTATCTGGGGGCGGAAGTAGCGGGTTTTGAAAGTGGAAAAACGAGACATATTGAGCACAAGTACAATATGCCTTTCGTTTTATTAGGCTAGTCAAAATCAGGTGGGACTAGACTAGCGAACTCAATTTTACAAATTTCTTTTGCTGATTGCCTGTGTATTCATATTATTCCACTAATTAGCTTTGAAATCATACAAATTAATACATACCAAATACACCAAGAAAAAAAAGAAGAATCTAATCAATTCAGGACAAGGGGGTGGGGTTAGAAAAACAAAAAAAGGCCAGATAACTTTAACATGCATAAGGATATTATTAAAAAGAAGCTCAGCCACATTTTGTTTCCTAAGATTAGTCACGGCTAAGAACTTTGTGGTCCACTGTGTGTATTTGCATACGAAGATGATGACAGACACATGCATGGTGAATACGATGGGCCGTCACCAATAATAATTGTTGACGAATTAATGCACTTATTGATCGCGCGTGTGGCTGGTACGTACATTTCATGAAAAAGACGAAAGAAAAAGAAATTTAAGATTATCTTGATAGTCCTGAAACTTCTTTTGTATGCATACAGATCACCAGCGGGTTTATTTGCTATTGTTAACCACGATTAATTGACGCAGCATGCATAAATGCATAAAGCTTCATTAATTTTTGTAATGGAGTCGTGGACTCTTTTCACCGAAGAGGAAGAGCGACTTTTAGTTACAATTGCTGCTGCTGCATATTTCTTTTCTTGTCTTCTCTTTGAAGCACGATTTAATTGAAACGAAACTGATAACGTTTTTGTGAGCGATAGCCTTATTGCCATTTTAGGTCTTCAATGTGCTATGCCATACCATGTTGTCTCTTTCTAAATTAAACTGTACATATTCAAAGAGTGTACATATAATCAAAGAGTAGACAAACAACAACATAAGATAAGAAAACAAAACGTCAGTAAATTAATTTCCGTCGTCTCAAAGTCAGAGCGTGATCGAACTTTAATTTTCTTGAAATGGTTACATTCTTATCGGATTTCGATTGAGTACATGCAACAAGTAACGTAACAAAATAAAATATTTGGAGAGCTTTGCCCTTCTGTTATTCGATCACGACCCATGTGATTTTCCATCCCTTATGCATCTCCGATTTTCTAGAGATTCTTAACCATCTTCTTCATTTTTATATTTTTCATTCAAATTGGTTTCTTATTTAACACATGTTAATTATCTCATCCCTCGTGCATGCATGATTTATAAATGCTGGGGCTTTTCTTAATAAAATTGATTCTGTGTAAAAAAAAAACAAAAAATCTTGGAAGCGAATGAAATCATTTTACTGACGTTACGTATATTATTACTAGAGCCAGAGTGACGGCTGTTGGCTAGCCCTACCTCCGCACTCGAAAAGTAACTTGTAAAACAATAGAATAGAGTAAAATAAAATAAAAAATGTAAGAATAGTGGAAATTAAAGGTTGCGCAACGAACAAAGTCTTTCTTATCTTAGCTTAATTAAGATGTTTCTTCCTTTGAATTATTTTCTTCTCATTAATTTCTTTATTGAAAGTGTGCTTATCTGTTCTTAGCTCTTATCTTCACAGCAAAATTCCTCCGTGTCTTGTCTGGTGACTGGCGCTGATGCAGGATTGCTCAAATCCTACGACTAGAATAATCGAAACTCTAATTTGGGTGAAGATACATGTGCAAATTCTGTAAGCCAGCTGTTACTTATTTGACAAAACGCTAAAGAAAGTTTACAAGTTGTACGTCTTGGACTTGAAATATACATGCATACACCTTCAATCTTGATCTCAAAACTCAGAACTTACGTATAAAAAAAAATATATATATTACTGATGCAAGCAAGTAAATTAAAGCTTATGCACATTGACTTAATATAAAGTAATGGGTTAGAGTTGATCTGTTGATCCACTCAATCTAGTGCACATTGACATAATTTTCTTTTCTTCCCTCGGCTTCGAGCCAGGTTTGGATGCTGAAGTTGATCCTCCGGTAACGTCAGCGTCTCTACTTACATTGAATCCCATCTGCCTTTACATAAAATCGTAAATAAAAATAAACGAAACAATTTCTTTTTCCCCTTCTATTCAAAGTAGTACTCACTCGTCTTCTATCTGTAATGGCCTTTAAATTCACGGGTTATTGGATTTCCATTTAATTTGTTTATATAACGCAATTTGGGTTTCTTATTTCTTATTGTCGCAATATTCCACCCTCTTATTCAGAGTCATGCATTCAAAATTGTGATGTTATTTTCAGACATCCCAATTCAAACAGCAGATATTAATTATTTTGCTAATAATACTATAAATAACATGCGATACAATTTGAAAAAAATAAAAAAATACACGTGATACATTCATTCGGCAACATTGCCATAAATTGAAGCAAGAAAATAACTAATTGGTACCCTGCGTGATAAAGAAGTTTCTTTCATTTTCTCTTCTCTGGCCCGCCGGAATGAGTCTAAATCTTGATCGCAGTTGTTATGTATTGAATATGTAATTTAGGCATTGGAAAACAATAGAACGTATGAAGATCGATTTATATATTAATTTAGTATGTAGAAAAATTTGCAAATGTAAGGTTACCTTATGTAGTAAAGTGTAAATGTATTAGTAGTAAACAAATTTTTCCTTTTTTTTTTTTTCTTTTTCTAAATTTTGATACAAGTAAAACTTACGCTATTTATCTTTATATTTCATTCACTCATAATCAGTACATCCTACTGTGATCCCATCTTGCAATCTAAATATTGTACGCTGCATGAAATAGATTCAGGATGATTGGGACTTAATTTGGATTACGACTTTATAATAACCCAGTTAAGATCCTAAGGATAAAATTACGTGTATAGATAAATAAGAATTTTCTCTGTTTTTTATGACTGGTTGGCTCAGAATTTTCAATTAATGTCCCCGAAAGGTGTATGATTGATTGCAAGTAGCAACCGAATATTGTTTTGCTCGTGGGACATGTATCAACAGTGTTCAAGAAAAAGACACACAAATAAGTTTGAATATCCATATGACTTGTGGGCCCCTTCCTATCAATTTAGATTCCGACGTGAACCAGAAAAAACCTGTCTGCATACGCCCTCTTGTTTTGAAGTCAATTCTTAGTTGTTCCAATGGCAAGACTAACCAAATATTATCGTTTTTTCATCCTAAATCATACGTAGTTTAATTAAATAGATCAACAATCACTGTTCATAATAACACTAAATAAAATTGTGTTTGCAAAACTTCGTCTTCTAACAAATAGTTTATTGAAAGGGATTTTCCTGCGAACGTCAGAAAATGGGAAAACGGATTCTGTTTTTATGGATCTCCATATTGAAGCAAAATTAATGCTTGATTAGTGTTGGAAGAAACGAAATTAATCATGGAAGATAATAATCATCAAAATTGATTATTTTGGGTGGTGCAAAATTGTTTGCCTGCTGCTCCAGTTGTGGCCTAGTGGGTGTGCTGCTATTTGACTGATGTCGCGAAATTTCTTGCCACTAGCTTCCTATTATTATTATTATTATTATTATTATTATTATTATTATTATTATTATTCTTCAGCAGCCTTCATATAGATTAGTTCTGCTTCGCCAACAATTTATTTGTTATTAGAATGAAGGAATGAAAGCCGGCGGCAGTTCTGTAGTACGTTGAAGCTTCTCCTCACTCATTTTGCATCACATGGGATTGGTTTTTTCTCTTGTCTACAGATGCATTTTAATAATTTTATGCGTGCTATTTTTTTTAAAAAAAACTATGAGAACAATGACTTGTTTTTTGGAACTAAAAATTAACAAAAAAAAATAGTGAAAATATAATCATATAATTGGGAGCCAAAAAAAAAAAGATTGTTTGAAAAAAAAATTTAAGTTGGGCATAATCCATCCAAATTTGGTGGCGCCGTCAGGTTTTTGACTAGCAATTAATGCCCCTACAAGTCACCGTCTAAATTAGTGTCTGAATTGACGAATTTCGAGGAATGATTGATTGTGCTTTTGCTTTTGCTTTAAATGGCTAATGGTTACATTCCACCGATAATTGTAATTTAACATACATATATGTTAGAATAATTTTGTTCATGTTCATATTAAATCAGGGCCCTCCCCTAACTTGAAATTTGTCTAAGTTTTACGAGAGATTTTGACACAAATTATTAAGTGATTTTATGTTTGAAATTTAATTTATTATAAACTTTTCTTACTAAAACCCCAAGACAAAATTAATTAAAATTTGAAATTAACCAATTACAAATAGACATTAACTCCAACTAATATTCTAGAACTTGCTCACAAAAAACAAACATTAACTCCAACTTCATGTTAGAACCAACTCATAACAGACAAATGTTACCTCCAATTCTGTTTTCACTTATTTTTTTTCTTTAAATATTTATTTTAATTTTTATGTTCTTCTTCGCCAAGTCAATTGATGGAAAGTGTATTTTGAAGACTAGAGTTTGCAGATTATAGTGGATCTTTCAAGGATGATAATGGTGGCTAATGTATGAGATTTTTTAAAATGCTACAAGCATGATGGTAGTGGCAGATTAATTTGTCAGACTTCAATCTATGGTAAACTGAAAACATAGGTAATAGGAAGATTATCATTGTTTTAAATTTTTTCACTGTTTGAATAAAATAAATAAATAATTACAGACATAATCAACATAACGAATTAGGAAAAATAATTAGCCTCCATTTTTTATTCACTAAATTTTTTTTTGGGTTAAAACCAATAATTTTTCTTGCTCTAGTTTACTTATCCAAAAATGTCTAGCTAGGTCTAAATTATTAAGAGCATAAGGAACTATTTGAAATTTGACAGCAAAATGACAAAATTTTGATTGCCATAACCCCAGTTGCCACCATAGGGCCGAACATTCTCACAAATAACATTGAGGAAAAAACATTTATCTTTTAGATGCAAACATAAATGACCTCAACATTAAAAAAAAAACAATTATAAATTATGAAGAATATAAGGATTTGGTTCAAATTTGACAACAAAAATGACAAATTTCGGTACCATACGCCCTAGAGTGCTAGACCTGGTTAATTTAGTTAGATGAAAATCTGAAGAATAATAACAATAATTTAATTGGTGATTAACAAAATGATGTAACTGTAAATTACGATTATAAAATAATTTATTTTAATAATAAAATAGAGTGCTAGACCTAGTTAATATAGTTAGATGAAATCTGAATAATAATAGGAATTTTATTTTCTTGAATTGGTGTAAGACATTAAAAATTTAACCCACCTCAATTTGGTTGCAAATTTAATCCTTAGAATATATAAAAGTAAAATTAAATATTCTTATTATTAAGAATATTAAAATGAATATTTACTTTAGGGATTTCTTTTAAAAAATTAGTTATAAATAATTCTTGCTGGAAAAAGTATCATACAATAAAATCATATAAGCAATTTTTAGTATTATTACATATTTGGCCCAAAAAAAGAATTTATTTGGCACATTGGTTAATAAAGAGCTGAGCAGCCAACTCACGTGCCACTAAATTAGTACTGTGCGTAATTACTGCCGTTTCGCAGAGTTACAACTTCAGGAATTTGATATTCTCAATTTGTTGCCATTAATTTTCTATTTATCAAATTTGATTGAAACATTTTACCATATTATATGTTTATGGCCAACGGTCGGTGGGCCAAGTGAAGTCAGAAATTTTCAGCCTTTTGCACAATCATTCATCATCAGCCCTTTTTAAATTATTTTAATTGTCTTGCGAAGTATATTCCTTTTCCGCCTTACCCTTAACGTCCAATTCTTCAGCTACTTTAATTATCTCCACTTTTGCTTCGCTTATCTCGCGCAAATAATGCTTTATTTTGCCTATCAGTCATCGTGCACTGTAATGACTTATCAGAATGAATTAGAAAATTCTCACTCTGCCTTTGGCCCACGTCACTATTTCATTGCCAATCAGTAATCACTCCACTTTTGGCATTAACTGCTACGCTGTGATTACATCAAGTCTCATATAATCAAGATGACATTCTCCAATCTCTCCCTCCATGAGTGAGAGCTTTTCGCTCTCTGCAAGAGTCAGGTTTTATTGTCATTTCACTTTGCTAATGCTAACGTCTGTAGTTAGAAATGATGGCGCTAGTAATACGTTTACAAAACAAAAAAACACTTTCCCATCACACAACAATCGGTTCCAAACAGTTGCCGGCAACAAACCTTATACAAGTGTCACGCTCCCATTACGTCAACAATCGAGAGAATTATAACTCACCCGTCATGATTGCAACACGTGGCCATCACAGAACCGCCTGATTGAATCTGGATAACCAAGAAATTGCCACATCAGACCTCAAATCGTTCTATAAAGGCACAAACCTTGCAATGAAACAAAAAGAAGAGCGAGCAAAACAACTCTCGGTAAACAGCATTGATAAGCCTTCGATCAAAAGCAGCAAATCAAAATACTTCTCATCTTCCCCCAAACAAAAATAAATAAGCAAACACTACGAGCCCCTACAGGGAATGCAGAGAGATGAGAGGACCTTCGTTGAGATTGCCTGAGCTGTGTCTACGTGCCCAGCGGTGCGTCGGCGGCCGGAATTGCCACCGGAAACACGTCGAAGACGGGTGATCCTCAACCACCACCACCACAACACAAAAAAACCCGGAAAGAATTAATTAGTTAATTAAACTTGGTTACATATACACCTATAAAAGGAAGAAAGATCGAGTGTAGATGGCTACATCAAACAGTAACGGCGGAGGCGATGACAGGCCGACGTTGCTGCATGGGAAATACGAGCTGGCGTATGTTAGGCCACGGAACCTCGCGAAGGTGTAATTGGCAAGAAATTTGCAGACGGGGAAAAGCATGGCCATGAAAGTTGTTGGTAAAGAGAAGGTTATCAAGGTGGGCATGATGGAGCAAACCGGGCGTGAAATCTCTGTCATGAAGATGGTGAAGCACAAGCACATCGTTGAGCTGCACGAAGTCGCTGGCAAGCAAGTCCAAGATTTACTTCCGCCATGGACCTCGTCAAAGGCGGCGAGCTGTTCAACAAGATTGCCAAAGGAAGATTACGAGAAGATGTTGCAAGGGTTTACTCCAGCAGCTGATTTCAGCTGCTGATCTGCCAGCCGCGGCGTTTATCACCGCGACTTGAAGCCTGAGAATCTCTTGCTAGATGAAGATGGCAACTTGAAGGTCACAGATTTTGGGCTGAGTGCTTTCTCTGAGCATTTGAAGCAAGATGGTCTGTTGCATACGACGTGTGGGACTCCAGCTTACGTTGCTCCTGAAGTCATAAGCAAGAAAGGATACGACGGTGCCAAGGCCGATATTTGGTCTTGTGGGGTCATTCTTTATGTGTTGTTAGCAGGTTTCTTGCCGTTTCAAGATGATAACATCGTGTCCATGTATCGGAAGATTTACAGGG
>JASUUG010001227.1:0-70000 GCA_030449905.1 Luvunga scandens
CTAGTTATCTATGTTCTTTAAAGTAGTTTTTGTGGGTGGGTGTGTGTGTCCTAGAGGTACAATAACTTTAGTTTTATATATACGATATGATTTAAATTTAGGTCTAGGAACTGAAGATTACATGAGTAATAAATTTAGCTTATATATATTTATGATTAAATTTTTTTTAATGTAATTTTTATAATTAAAATTAGAAACATAAATAATTTTTAAAAAAGTTTCTCAATACCAAACCCATTCACAATTGACAGTATATTTAAATTTGAAATACCAACATGCTGTTAACCCACAAAATTACATACAATGGGGTAGTTACTGCAGCCAAATTGAAATGGGTTTGTAGCTTCGAGGTAATTTGCCCTATAAGGGCTTAATAGGTCCATAAAACAAATAATTGTAATATGCGAGACCAACAAGTAATACCGGATCTTCATGGGAAAAATAGAAAAACGACCGGAGCCTCATTTTTTGACACACAAAATATACAGTCTTAACTTTTTTAACGCTAACTTTCAGAAATCAATGGTTGAAGCTTAAATGTTGATTCTTATTTTTCTATCAATAGCAAACTAAATAATCAGTGGGCTCCATTTCATATTAGAATGCTGCAAGACAAAGGAGTTTTGAGGAGAACAGAGCAAGGGGGAAATTAAATACAATAGTAAGGGAGAGAGAAAAGTAATTAATTGCATTAAAAAAAATATATAACCTCCATTTTAGCCATTGAAATGATTGTGATCTTTGACTAAAAACTTATCTTTAAACTGTTTTCATTAAACAAAATCCCATCATAAACACTTTAAACTTTATCAATTTTAGGTTGATTTTATCTCTTTGGTTAGTTCAAGTCTCATATATACTGTATTATTAAATGCGTTATGTGTTATGGTAATACCCACTATTTCAGCATTGTAAAAGTTTATGTACATAGTATTTTAAAAAATTAATTCCAAAGTATGAATTTATCTTTGAATCACATGTCAGATGTCATTTCATATCGAAAATTTCTAATTAAAAAATAATAATGATTGTTTTGTCATGATACATATCATTTTGATAAAGATCAAGCTGCGAAACAACAAATAATGTGTGGCAATTGTATTATAGATAACGGATCGACAAATATTTCTGTTAAGATAATAAGGAGCTTAATTAAATAATTATCCTGCTATTTGTTTTCATTTTAGTGGACAACCTCAAATCAAACTTTTTTTTCAAATTTACTTTTCAGGAAATAAAAAATTGAACAAAATCATATGAAAACTAGAAGAAATCCATCTGTAGAAACACATAAGAGGAGCATTCCAGAAAAGGGCCAAACTGTGTATTAATGTTGGCAAGTAATTCTTGCAACAATTCTGAATACCTCGCTCTTGTGGACAAGCTGCCTTGTTTTGACGGTCAGTGCTTTACGATTTGTAGGGGGAAAAAGACATCTGTACTGTCCAAAATTTGAAGAAATGGTCATGTAGACTCTTAAATTTTCGATAACAGACATTAAGATGTTCTTTTGGCTGTAATATCTTTTTGACTTCATTAACTCAAAAAAATTGACTCTAATGTTTATAATAAATAGAAATATAATATTAAAATAATTATAACTATATATACATTTTATAATACTTATAATATTTAAAAAGATATTTTCATAATTTAAAATCTTATACTATATTAAACTAAATTTTTTAATAAATAGAAACATAATATTAAAATACATATTTAAAAATTTAGATTATTTTCAATATTATACAAAATAATTTAAATATTATTAATACATGATATATATTTTATTAATTATAAATTCTATTTAACCCAAAGATTTATTTAAAACTTTTATAATAAATATAAATTATTAGAAAAATAAATATAATAATTTACATTTTTAAAATTATTTTATATATTAAAAATATTATAATATTATTAGTCTACTAGACAAATTAAACTATTTAAATTATATTTTTATTTTATTAAAAATTTTAAAGTCAAAATTTTTAGTTGCTATTTACAAAGGATATTATATTCAAAGGGAGTCTTGATGATGTCCTTTATTGAAAATTTTGGGGTCTATATAGCCATTTTCTCAAACTTTAGAGGTGTAGTGTAAGTGTCCTTAATTTCCTTGAATAAAATGGTACTCAATGATCTTGCGCTAAAACTATTATTTTAGCGCACAAGTAGTTTTCATAATCTTCAATTCAAATGCGAGTCTCTATCTGGTATATAATCAAATCGAGTGGTTGAGCTTGTTCTTGCTTCAAGTTTGATATCATATATATAGTGAAGTAACTAACAAGTAATAAAACAAATAATGCACAGATTTTCCTTCAAAATACAATGTTCTACTTTGAAATTTTAGTATTACAATAATGGTGATCATCATTCAATGCGAAAATTTTCCTTCAAACTATCTTTGTTCTAATTTGAAATTTTAGTATTAGAATAATGGTAATCATGATTCGAGTGTGATTTTCCTTCAAAATATAATGTTCTAATTTGAAATTTTAGTATCACGATAATGGTGATCATGATTCAAGCAAAGATTTTCCTTCAAAATATACTACTCTAATTCAAAATTTTAGTATCGAATAATGGTGATCATGATTCAATGTACAGATTTTCCTTCAAAATATACTATTCTAATTTGAAATTTTAGAATCAAAATAATGGTGTTAGGGAAAAAAAAACCTTTAGTAAAAATCATCACCAAAAATTGCAAGAGTATTCATATTATATCACAAGAATCAATAATTAAATATCTTTGAAGTATACCTAAATTCATAATGACAAATTGCTTACAAGAGCCATGTGATTTGTCTTCTAGATCAAAGCGTTTTCCTTGAGAATCTTTTAACTTTCTTTGTGCATTCTCTCTTATGATGGGATGTCTAAAAAGAATAGAAGGTTACGTATGATCTAAAGGTTATAACCACTTATATAGATAACTTCCATGTCATCCTTAAGTATTTCTATTTTAGCTCATTATAAAAATAGAAATTATCCTTAAGTTTCTACTTATGAAAGACTCATATCTTATCGGATACATTAAAACATAAGTTCAAAAACCTTAATAGATCACTTTTAATTGATCTCAACCTTATATAATCATTTATAATATACAATTATTCACATATAAACCCAACATTGGATTAAGGATCTAATAATTATTACTCTAATTGAGTGACCAATCCATTGAAAAAGAAAAGGGGTATGAATCTAAACTATTAATTCATTTGAAATTAGGTAATCAATGACATGTGTGACCCATAACGAGTTTAATTTGCGGGCAATAATTAGAAGACAAACTTAAAGCAACCGCATGCACATTTTAAGTTCAAAGTATCTTGTTCTAATTTGAAATTTTAGTATCACAATATTGGTGATCATGATTTAATGCATAGATTTTCCTTCAAAATATAATGTTCATCTATCTAAAATTTGAAAAATGGAAATAGAAACCCTCTAAATAGGAATAAAAATACTCTACTAACATTAGTTAAAATTTAGTTGACAAAATTAAAATACTTCCTAAAATAAGTAACGTTAAATAAGGGTAAATGCTCATTTAGTCTTTACATTTTGACTTAAGTGCCTATTTAGTCCTTGTATTTTTAAAAATGCTTCAAGACACTTTTGTAGTTAAATATGTTATAATCCTACCCTTACTTTCTCTTTTATTTTATAATAATAAATATTGCAATAATATTTTTTCCTTCTTGAGAATGTTGATGAAAAAAAATGTTAATTTATCAAACTAACTTAAAAATAATGTAAATATTTCCATAAATTTTTATATTATTATTTTACTTTTAGGATTAGTTTGATAAATTAATTTTTATAAAATAACTATTATTAAAATTGTTGTAAGGATATCAAACATTGCTTTAAGTTGGCTGATATTAATTTATTTATAAATAAATTATTAGCATGATTGTTGCATGGGTAGAAAAAATACTAATTCATTCATAATTATGCTTATTGGTTAATTTGCTAATTAAATTTTTGTAGATAAATTAATGAATGTCTGGAATATTATTGCAAAAGCTAAGAAAATACAAGGGTAAGAATACAACATACTTGATGGCAAGGATATTTTAAGATATTTTTTAAAATATAGTGAATAAACATACACTTAAGTCAAAATATAAGGAATAAAACAGTATTTACCCCCAAAAGAATTGCCCTCTCCTTTGCCAAACTCGTGATTTTATATATAGTAAGCATAAAATACAATAGACAAGTTTGAGTTAAAAAAAAGTAGAAAAAATAAACAAATTATGGAGATACAAGTTAAGCACAGCAAACTAACAGAGGAAAATGAATTGCATTTGCATATTGTCCTTGAGCACTCAATTTTTTAACAAACTCAAATTTTTAAGTTTTCTGTTTTAGTAAATTAATGTCATTTACTACAGTCTTTCGGGTTTTTCTGTGTCAATTCTTTGGTGTTTATCTTTGTTCTATTCTTTTATGATGCAAGATTCTAGTGATACATCTGGAATAAGAGTGAAATCCCAATCTTAAAATTCTAACGTCCTAAGGAAAATTATATATATTCTATCAGTCAACCTCAACAAATAAATTATTTTCACGGGGAAAATTATATGTATTCTACACTAAGTCAACCTCAACAACTACTAGTTCTCAAGAGCAGAAAATTTTGTGTTAATTATTTCAAAGTGCTCTCTTAAAAGAACACTAAAGAAAGAAGAGAGTGAAATTCAACTGAGATTGCCATAATATTTACACCCAAGAATTGAAGAAATTAATTACTACGATCCAGTCCTCATCATTTAGCAAATTAAAAGCCATTTACTACGGAAGATGATTTTATCGACAAAATGTATTTGGGTTAGTAATTGCAGAATTTTATCCCAAATGATCGATGCGCCATGGGACGTGTTACTCATTAAGCAATAATTTTTCACAAAATTTACATGAATTATTACATTATATCACGATTCACTTGAAGAAAATGCCACATCACTTGAGATAAAATTTTGGAATCTCTAGCACTACTTGTAATGAGTAATATATGTATTTATTGCATTTAATAATGAAATATATATGTATTTGTTGAAAAATATTTCGCAATAAAATAATGCTATAAAAATTTAAGATTACTTGCAAGAAAAAAATTTGACAATTAGAAGTAAAAGGTAGATATGCAATGCTTTGAGTGTGTTTTATCACTTCACTAACCCATTTGTTGTGGCCGAAAGCAAAACTTGAGAAAATCGAACAGAAAGCAAAAATCAGGTTCATTGTCTCCATCTAATATCAATCATTTTGTTTTCTCCTTTTTCATACATTTTACTTTTCTCGAGTATCTCACTCAAATTCTAGACACATTTTGTTCTTTGAAATTTTTTCTCCCATTGAATCCTCCACCTTGTTGTTAAGGGAAGAGAGTGTGACAATCAACTCAACTAATTGAGGAGTTGTTGGCCTCAAATTATTTCTTGAACTTATCGATCAAAACGCTCCAGGGGCCTTTCCAAGTAGCTTTATTTGATGGGCAACCCAAGTTCCAATTCTAGGAGAAATAGGATCAAAATTAATTTGAACTTTACCCGCTTCTTTGATTTATGATTTAAAAACACTTTGTGTAGCGTGACTATTTCTAAAGCTATTCTAATGATGTGAAGATTGACCGACCTAACATTTTATACAATTTCATACTTCTCATTATGAAATCACTAAGAATGATGGGTTAAAAAAAAATGGTCTCGTTTTAATTTGTAGGCATAAACTAATTTCCTTTTAGTAATTAGAATGTCAATTTGTCCATGTTTATAACATACAAATACATGTTGGGTGGGGGCTGTTTGCACTTTAAAAACTACTTTGAATACTTATTTTTTAATAAAATAATTTATTACAAAAACACCCGTTATTAGAATTACTATTGAGGACAATTTATTATGAGTTAATATAATATAATTATTTTGAGCACTCATTATTCAATTTATAATTCCTTTGCTTTAAAACCTAAAAATTTTATTTCTAACATCTTGAACAAAATCAATTTGAACAATGAGTAACTCAATATTTTAAAATATTTTACTACAAGATTTGTGAGATTGTTTTTATTTTTTGAAATATTAAATTAAATTAAAGTATTGTCAAGATGTTCATATATTGGCATTTTGATTTAAAATAAAAAAACAAAGAAAAAAAGAAAGATCAGAAGAGGGAGAGGAAGCAAAAATTGAAGCCAAATCAGTTGATGCATCCAGTAGCAACATCTCTTAACTTCTTCTAACTTCTTTTGTGAATTGGACATTCTTTTTTTCCAATTGTTGTTGCAGGCAAAGAAATGAGTGTAAAAAAAATTATATTAAATATTTTTTAATAAACAAAACTAATAACTAAAATTTGTTAAAGAATTTGTTTACAACTTGACTTGATTTCGTTTGTTGCAAGTATATGCTAATTTTTAATTTTTAATTTTCAATTTTGTTGTTCATAATAGTTTTCAAGTTGTTTTCAGTAAATTAATTTAAATGGTTTAAGTTAGGATATTTTTGACATTTTAATGAGTGTACAAAGTAAAATTTAAATTTTTAAATTTAATAGATGAGTGTATAGAGTAATAATACTATTCAAAGAAATTTTTAGAGTGCAAATAAACCCATCCATACATTTCTATATTTTGGTTGTCTTTTGTGATAAATTTAAGAAGAGAATAATACAAAGACAAAAATTTATCTTGAACATATCATAGACATGGTTGTTATACAAATCTCTTAATAGCTTGGGCTATCATAAGCTCATTAGATGTTAATTAGTTTAGCATTAATGATAACCCTTATTAGCCAAAGAGCCACTAGCTTTTTGTTTTGAAATTTTGATGAGGGTGTTGTGTGTCACGAGTAACGTATCTTCCAAAGGCTATAACTTGGGCCCAATGTGTCTTTTTTTACATATAATATATCGTTTCGAAGCTTATGACGAGAAAAATAAAAGCTAGAACCACCTAAACCATTCTACCCCATAGTCGAGTAGAAAATTTCACTTATTTCCTTGTTATTTTCTAGTTTTAATATTTTTTTCCTATTTTTCCTGATTCTTCTAGGATTTTTATCCTTTTTTCCCTAAAACTCAGATTTAAGTGACTTTTTTTTTCTTTTCTTATTTTGGTTAGGAGAAAATAATTGTCATAATATATTTCAGATTTGCCTATATTGGTAAATTTGTAATATTTAGGCTTATTACCAAAATGACTCAAACCCTAGTTTTATTCATTCACACTTTCAATAAAATTTATCATTATTCAGAAACCCAATTTCTTCTATCAATAAACTTAATAACGTTTTTCTTCGTCTGTTGGTATAAGAGCAAGTTCACTTGTCATCATTGTATGACCACACAATTAAAGAAACAATCATTTCGAAGACGCTCATCAAAGGATGTAGGCAATGTCTGCGGAGACTATAACATAGATAGTCATAGAAGCAGTCTTGCAAGTCATGGAGAATGCATTTAACTCTAGAATGATAGGGATGGAGCAAGCAATCAAGGGTCTCATGCTTTCCATGAATAATATAGGGAGAGAGTACTAGGAAAGAGTTAATCATAGAAGGGTTGTTGAAGGAGTCAAACAAGATGTTCAACCTAGGGATTATCACCATTAAGAGGTTCGTTAGGGCATCAATCATGAAGTAGTGCCTTAAGGCATCAATCGTGAAGTAGTGCCTTAAGGCATCAATCGTGAAGTAGTGCCTTAAGGCATCAATCGTGAAGTAGTGCCTCAAGGCATCAATCGTAAAGTAGTGCCTCAGGGCATGAATCACATAGTACCTTAAAACCTATAAACACCGAGGTGAGTGAAGCCGTGCATGCGTGAAGAGTTAGGAAGCGATTCAAAAGAATAAGATGCTAAGGACTATAATAGAAGGAGTAGAAAGGGTTCAAATTACAAGATTAACATGGATATTGCATATTTTTATGTTATGATGCATGTTGAAGAATTTTTAAACTAGATATTGAAGATGGAAAATTTCTTCCAATATATGGAGATTCCTTTGGATAAGCAGGTTAAGCTAGTGGCATGTAATTTGAAGGGCGTAGCATCCACACAGTGGCAAAACTTACAAAATTAAAGAAGAATTGTGGGAAAGCTATTGATTAAATCATGGCCTAGAATCCAGAGGATGATAAAAGAATATTTCCTGCCAGTAGATTATTGGTAACAATTATATATGAAATATTAAAATTGCGAGTGAGGAAATAGTAGTGTTGATGAATATATAAAGGAATGTTATTGTCTGCACACAAGAAATAATATGGATGAGCCAGAGTTTTGGACAATTATAAAAGATCTTAGTGGGTTGAAGCAAGAATTGCAAGATGAGATTGTAGATGTGATTTGGTACATAAGTACAGTTATTGCTAGGGTAAAGAAGTTAAAAGAATGGAAGCAACATGCTATTTCCAGAGTTTAGCAAAGATAATTTATGAGTGTGCAAAGTAAGCCAAGCAGTGTTGGGTTAAAAAACAAGAAAGAAATATGGGCTAGTAGTAGTCAGGTGCAACAGCTAATGTAGCAACTGTTAAGGCAGCAACCACCCAAACAATAATAGTCACCTTGATAGTAGAATAACCCATATGCAAAGCCTATGTTGAATAAATGTTTGAAATATAGAAAAACAAGGCATAGATCAAATGATTGCTTTCTTAAAAATTTAAATTTGGTAGATGCATAAGTCAATCAAGAAGAGGTGAATGAGGTTAAGGATAAGAATGACAAGGAGGCCTTGAAATTAGAAGCAGATGAGAGAAAGTTGCTGGACTGTTTTGTGCAGAAGATTTTATTAATGCCAAAGTTTGAAGAGGATAACCTGTGCAATAAGATTTTCAAAACATGTGGCACTATCAATGATAAGGTGTGCAACGTGGCAATTGATAGTAGTAGTAGTAAGAACATAGTTTTCAAGGCATTGGTTGATGTGATGGGACTTTTGATGGAGAAGCATCCAACATCCTATAGAATAGGATGGGTAAATAAAATGTCAGAAACACGAGTGACAAAAGCATTTCGTGATCCTTTCTCCATTGTGATGATTTATAAGAGTGACGTGGTGTATGATGTAGTAGATATAGATGCATGTCATCTGTTATTGGGTAGACCTTGGCAACTTGATGTGGATGCGGTGCATAAAGGAAATAATAATGTATAAGATTTTTGGTAAAATAGTAAAAGAGTTCATTTAGCGCCTTTAACGAACAAGAAAAAGAATTTTAATGTTTAAAGGAAGAATTTTTTTGGCTATTATGAAAGGACATCTAGAAGAAGATTGTGACAGTTGTAAAAAGCTTTAAAAAGAAGATGAATTTGAGGTGAATTCTATTCTTGAAGAGGTACAACCATTTTTACCTGAATTTGTTAACATTATACCATCAGAGATGTCAAATGGGTTGCCACTTTTACAAGAAATCCAACATCATATAGACCTAGTTTCTTGTGCAAGTTAACATAACTTTCCTCATTATCACATGAGTCCTTATGAGTATGCGATTTTGAAAGGACAGGTTGATGAATTGTTACAGAAGGGAATTATTCTTGAGAGCATGAGTCCATGTACTGTACCAACCTTGTTGGTGCCAAATAAGGATAAGAGTTGGTGTATGTGTGTGGATAGTAAGCGGATTAATCAGATTAAAGTGAAGTATCATTTTCTTATTCCAACATTCTAAGATTTGCTAGATTAATAAGATAGTGCTTGGGTTTTCTCAAAGATAGACTTGCGCAATAGATATCATTTGATTCAGATTTGGCTTGGAAATGTGTGGAAAACAACATTCAAGATGAAAAAAGAGTCGTATGATTGGTTGGTGACGCCATTTGGATTATCAAACGCACCAAGTACTTTTGAACTAGGTTCTTAAATCATTTTTTTGCAAATTGGTTGTGGTATATTTTGATGATATTAGGGTATATTCTATTGATATGGTGACACATTTAGAGCACTTGAGAAAAGTTATGGAGGTGTTGCGGAGGAATAAGATTTACATTAATATAAAGAAGTAAAGGTTTCTGTAGAATAATATTGAGTTTTTAGGTTTTATAGTTAGTGCAGATAGAATTCAAGCTATTAAGTCAAAGATACAAGCCATTAGAGAATGTCCTATGCCTAATACAATAGGCGAAGTTAAGAGTTTTCATAAGTTGACAACATTTTATAAGAGGTTCATTTGCAGTTTTAGCATTATAGCTGTAACTATTACAAAGTGCTAGAAGAAAGTGAAGTTTAAATGGGGAGAAGAAAAAGAGACGGGCTTTGCTTTACTTAAGAAAAAATTGTCTACCGCCTCTATATTAGTCTTGCCAAACTTCAACAAGTTGTTTGAGGTCAAGTGTGATGCTTCTGGCAAGGGAATTGGGGCTATTCTTTCCTAAGAATGGCGGTCAATTGAGTATATAACTGAGAAGTTAGATGAGGCATGACAGTATTAATGACCAATAGTTTTATACCATCCTTAGAGCATTGAGGACGAGGGAGTATTACTTGATTCAGAAAAAGTTCGTACTCTACATTGACCATCAAGTATTGAAGTACTTTAACAATCAATAGCGCCTAAGCAAGATGCATGTGAGATGGGTGAGTTATATGTGGAAATTCTCTTTTATTCTGAATCATAAATATGGGGAACTGTTATAGTGCATTTCATGCACTAGTTTTGCATTGTTTACTTCCTTTAGTATCAATGTTTTGCACTTAATAACTGTGATTTACTTGTGCTTTATTTTTGTAGGTGCAATTCTATTGATTAGTGCTAAATTGAGCTACAAGACAATATTTGAGGATGAATTGACTTCTTGGAGAAATTCTCAATTTCAGAAGAAGTTTGTTGATAAGGCATGGGCTCGTGACAGTCAGTTTCAGAAGAAGTTTGTTGATAAGGCGTGGGCGCGTGACAGTCAGTTTCAGAAGATGTTTGTTAATAAGGTGTGGGTGCGTGCTGTCAACTGCGAACTTGAAGTTTTTATTTTTTATTTTTTAACTTGTTTTATCTTTTTGTTACTCTTGTAATTTTAGATAATATTTTAGATATTAGTATCTTTATCCTTTTGAAGAAAACTATAAAAAGGGGAGAAAAAGAAGGATGAGGGGATTGGATTATTAATTGTTTTTATTTTTTTTAGGGTTTTCTCTTTTTCTCCATGAGGAACTAAACTCGTTTTTCTGGTTGAATGTTAATGAAGCTTTGATTCACCATTACTGTGACATCTTTCTATGCTTTAATTATTTTATTACTTTTTGGGTATTTTTTTATTCTCTGAATTATTGTTATGATTATGTTTGTTAATTAGATAATTGGCCCTATTTAATTATTAACTTAATCTATTGCCAATTGAAAGATTCATCGTATGAAGATTTTAATATTTGTGGCAAATAACATAGTAGTGCGTTGTGTTATGAGAATAAACAATCTAATTTAAATGAACCAACGTATGCGTTGTTAATTAGGGTTTAAGTCTTTCTAATTTTCAAGCTGTCAATTGATTAAATCCTATAATTGTATCTAGGGTTGTCTATTGATTAGGGAAATAACCAATGATCATACCTTGGTTATCGACTAATTAAGGAGAGATTGGCTATTAGAGTGTCTCAGTAGCTATAATCGGTCTATTCATAAGCAGTAATGATTTATAATTATATCGATGATCAGCAATCGAATCAAAGCAGAGTTAATTCCTTCAACCAGAGTTTTCCCATTTTGAATTACACTTTTAATTTGCATTCTAAATATTTTTAATTTGATTTTCATTATTGTCAACAATCTTCCAATTTTACATTTTCATTTTAAAAAGGATTTAATAACTACCAGTCTCTGTGGACATGACCCTGCTCAATCACTATACACAATCTTGTTAGAGTAGGTTTTTATATTTTTTGGCTTCAACACCCATCAGCAACAGAATAAAGTGGCAGACACGTTAAGTAGGAAAGCAACGTTATTGGTAACTCTAGTCAATGAAGTTACTGGCTTTGATTACTTGAAGGAATTGTATACTGAGGATGACGATTTTGTGCCTATTTGGGATCGCTGCATTAATCATTAGAATGCGAAGGATTTCCTCACTCAAAATGGGTATTTATTCAAGGCCAACCAATTATGTGGGTATTTATTATTGGCTGCAATTGAACAAAGATGTGTAGAAAACTATCCAAAGGTGTCAAGTTTTTGCCTCGAAGTTCTTTACGAGAGTAAATTATCTATGAGTTGTATGGAGGAAGATTGGGCAAACATCTTAGACGAGATAAGACCAAGGCACTTGGGGAAGAGTGTTATTATTGGCTACAGATTAATTAAGATGTACAGAAAATTATGCAAAGATGTCGGGTTTTTGCCAAGAAAGTAAAGGACATACACATAATATAAATTTATGCATGCCATTACTCATCATAGAAAATATTTGTTTGGATCTGTCCATGGATTTTGAGTTAAAATTGCTACGCACAACGACGAGTCAAGGTTCTATGTTGGTGGTGGTGGATAGGTTTTTGAAGATGGCATATTTTATTGCATGTAAAAAGACTAAAGATGCTTCATCAGTCGTGTATTTGTTTTTTTGAAGATGTGGTGCATTTGCATGGCATTGCAAAGATCATTACTTCTGATAGGGACGTGAAGTTCATCAGCAAGTTCTGACGTCATCTCTAAGATAAGTTTGATACATAGTTACAGTTTAGTAGTGCTTTGCACCCATAGACAGATAGGTAAACAAAAGTGGTCAATCGAACTTTGGGCAACACGTTATGATGTGTTTGTGGTGACAAGCAATGGAATTGGGAAATTGCCTTACCTCTAGTCGAGTTGGCTTACAGTAGCATGGTGAGTCAATCAACTAGAAAAACCCCTTTTGAGATTGTTTATATTAGTCTCCTATGCTAAGTTTATGACTAGGCTGTTGTACCATAAGTAGTTAGAGTTAGAAAAAGCAAAGTTACAGATAATGCAGAAGAATGGGCTCTCCAGATTCATGTGGATATACGAACTCACTTGGAGGCTTCTAATGCTAAATACAAGGTTGAAACGAACAAGCATTGTCGTAAGAAAATGTTTGCAGAAAGTGGCTTGGTGATGGCATATTTGTGGTGTAATTGTTTTCCTGGCATTCACACAAAATTAGAGAAGCGTAAATATGGACCATGTTGTGTGGCACAAAAGATCAATGATATTGGTTATGTACTCCAATTACTAGAAAATTGGAACATCTCTCACACTTTCAATGTGGATGATCTATTTGAGTACCATCTAGATGATAAAGAATTGTACGATCCAAACTCGAGAACAAATTCTTTTCCAAGTGTAAGGGACTAATGTAGCGTGTTGTGTATCACGAGCAGGGTATATTTCGGAGGCCATAACTTGGGCTACAAGTGTTCCTTTTCGGTGTATAATATATAGTTTCAAAACTTGCGAAGAGATGAACAAAACTGCCTTGTGTCAAGCAAAAAATTCTACTTTTTTTTTTTAATGCAAATTTGAGTGCTGTTTTCCTTTTCTTATTTTGATTAAGGGAATTTAATTATTATATTATATTTTAGATTTGTCTATTTTGGTAAATTCATAATATTTAGGCTTGTTATAAAAGGGATTCAAAACCCTAGTTTCATTCATTCAAACTTTTAATAAAATTTATCCTTATTTTGAAACCTAGTTTCTTCTATTAGTAAACTCAATTATGTTTCTACTTCGTCAAATTCATTCTTTTTTTTTTTAAAAAAAGGTCTATTATGTCGAGTAGATTGAAGTAAATTATCATCTAAGCTCTAGACGTACTTGTAAATAAGTAGAGCACTAGATCAACAAAGGGAACAAGTCTTTTGGAAGATAATTGAAGAGTTGTTTGGCTATTGAACTATACAATGGCAATTTAAAGATTACAACTTAGCTTTGCCATTTGAAGAATTAAACTCAGTTGCTCAAAGACTAACACCCATAAAAACTATTTCTATTTGAAAAGACTAACTCTACCAATATACTATAAAAGTGAAGTAGACTAGGCCTTCTCAGGATTCCAAGTTGGGAGTACCACTAAAGTGAGGTTTTGATGATCACTAAATGAAAAAGGCAGGCATTCTAGACTTAAAAAAAATTGACAATCTCCGGTTAGGTTATTAGAGAGGCCGTAAGTGTGCATGCATGGATCATAATCTTGTCTCCTGAAGGGAATGAATATATAAAATTCATATTCAATCAATGACTTCCAAAACTTCACACCACAAATCCCAAGTGAATGAATCAACATGTAATGATATTTGGAAGAAGAGTTACACTTAGAATTTACAATCAATATAAGCAGAAATAATAAGACTTATCTTCTGATGAAAAAGTAGGGCATGCATTAAGTTCTTCTAATGAGGTGTTTTGAGGTATTAATCATTTATATTTATTAACTGGAGTGATTAATTTCACTAATTTAACTTGTTAGAACTTTCATATAAAATTCAAGAATGAAGTTTTCAAAGAGGTGACCCCAAAAAAATAAAAGATAAAATTTTCAATTTTTCTTTAATTTAATTAATAATCACACATGCACTCTACATGACACATAAGTCCAAGACCTAAATTAATCTTGATAAGGCTGCCCACCAACCAATGGGAACTAGGTCTTGGTCTTTAAAATTTTGTGATCTTAATTCTTAAGATTTGAGATATCATTTATTGTTTTAGAATTTGCACTTTATGTGATATGTTTGTCTTAAAAACCATACCCCTTTCATGCAAATTTTCTAAAAAACTTGTCTTTTAATATGAGCAAAGCTTGAGAAAATCGAATAGAAGGTAGTGTAATTTTAGCTTATTTTCCACTTTCTTATCGGAAACAATTCCTTTGGAATCTGCTTTGCTTGGGGCACTTTATGGTCTACATGAGTCGATATATAAATTAAATTATTTCTGAGCTTACCCAGATTTAAAGTATATCGAGTGACACTTGTTTACTTGTTGGGTCCATAACAATTGAGGCCTAAAGCCTAAAGTCTAAAAGGCTTACTTAATGTGCAATGAATATTAAGCTTTTGGACTTGGATGAAATTTGCCATGAAATTTGGCTTTAAAAGGCAATCGGCTAACCTAATTGTGAGATTGCAAAAAGACGAGTAAAGAAGAAAAAGACGAGAGAAAAAGAAAAAAGCAGTCAATGTTTTTGGTTTTGGGAATAGAAATTTCAATTTTTGATTGGATAATTGAATGGTAATTTTAACTTCGATTTCTCCTAAATTTTGAAGGTAAGTTATGGGCTTCACTCTCTACAATCCTACTGATTTTGATTTTTATTTTATTCTCTCGTTGGATGTTGTTTAAGATACTTACTTGTTACAGAGACAGATATTAGGTTGTTATTGTAAGCCAAAAATATTGAGATTCTTGATGTTGTTAGCCTCTAGTATTATCTGGAAAAGAATTTATGTTGTAATCCCATTAATATAGTAGCAGATTATATTGGACGACAGTCCTGTGGTTTTTCCTGCTTTGAGTTTTGAACGTAAAAATCTGTGTCTCTTGATGTTGATTTATTGCTTTGGATTTTGGTAGTTTATTTTTCTGCCTATTTATTTTTAGTATACATCATATTTTAATCACACAAAGAGAGAAAGAGTTTTACTTCTGTATAATTTGCAGCTACTTGTGTGAGTTCCTTTCCCATTAGAGTGGTATTAGAGCGAGGTTGTGTTTTTCAATTACTTTTGTGGTTGAGATAGAGGAGTCTTTGGCATGCATGATTAAATTAAAATAATGGAATTATGATTTTTGGAAGTCTAGAATAAAGGATTTGTTATACATAAAACACTTACATGAGCTCACTACAGGCGAAAAAGCTAGGCCCACTAATTTAGATGATAAGAAATAAGCTCAATTAAATAAGAAAGTTGTGGGTACTATTAAGTCATGGATTGATCAAAGTGTGTACCACCATGTCGCGAAGGAATCCAAAGCTGATGTTCTTTAGAGGAAATTGGAAATAATTTATGACTAGCCGACAACACAGAATAAGGCCAAATTGATGAAGAGGCTTATTAACTTGAAATATAAGGAGAGGCGTAGTATAACTGAACACATTAGTGAGTTTTAGGGTTTGGTTGATCAATTAACTAATATGAAGATTGTTTTATATGACGAGTTATAAGCATTGTTGTTGTTTAGCTCTTTGCCTTACAGTTGGGAGACATTAATGGTGTTAGTGAATAATTTCATGCCGAACGAGAAATTGACCTTCGATATGGTTACAGATAGGCTGCGAAATGAAGAATCTAGAAGAAAGAGCGTTGAAGCAGTTCCCTCTGAGTCAAATTCACTTATTTCAAAAATGCAAGAAAGGCGGAGGAGAAGCCAAAGCAGAAATTCTGGCCAGGAAAATAATGATAACCTAAGAGAAAGATCTAAGTCCCAAAGAAGAAACATGAAGTGCTTTTATTGTCAGAAAATGGGTCACGTTAAAAGAGAGTGTAGATTGTGGAACAGAGAATAGGAGAAAAAAAAGGATGATGCTAAGAAAAAAGACAGAGAGAACATTGCAGCCATAGTTGATGGTGATATGGATATTGTTTATGATAAAAACTCTATAAATCTCACTTTTCATACCAATGATTGGGCTATTGATTCGGGTGCTTCATTTCACATTACTGCATATCGTGATTACTTTACATTCTATGTTAATGATGACTATGGCCATGTTTGGATGGGAAATGAGAGGACATCTATTATTATGGGCATAAGAGATATTTGCTTGTAAACCAGCATTAGTTGTAAGTTGTTGCTTAAAGATGTTATACATGTACCAGATATTTGCTTTAATTTAATCTCCACAGGCAAGCTTGATGATGATGGTTATATTAACCAATTTGGTGAAGGAAAATGGAAGCTCACTAAAAGCTCCCTAGTGTTGGCTAAGGGGAGGAAAGTAAACACTCTCTGTGTGTTGGAAGCTAAGATCAAGAAAGAATATGTGGATGTGGCTATAAAAGATTCTAACATTGAGACATGACATAAAAGGCTTGGTCATATTGATGAGAAAGGGTTAGAAACTCTTGCTAGAAAAGGATTTCTACCTAACTTCGCAGATATGTTCCTCAAGACTTGTGTTCATTGTTTATTTGGAAAAACACACAGAGTAGCTTTTAAAAGTTTTTCTCCATCTAGAAAGTCACAAATCCTTGATCTTATTCACACTGATGTTTACATGATGCAAAGTAGATTAATAGATGACTGTTTTAGAAAAGTGTGGGCTTTTGCTTTAAAATCTAAAGACCAGGTACTCGATATCTTTAAGTTCTTCCATGCTTATGTTGAGAGGGGACATGAAGAAAATTAAAATGTGTCACAGTATATTGTGGTGATGCGTACAGAAGACCATTGGAGCAGTATTGCAAATCCCATAGAATAAGACTTGAGAAGACTGTATTAAAAGCTCCTCAGCATAATGGTGTTGCAAAAAGAATGAATAAGACAATTAAAGAGAAGGTCAGGTGTATGCTTTTTGATACCAAGCTTCCTAAATCTTTCTAGGCAGAGGCTATGAGTACTGTAGTTGACTTGATTAACCTTTCTCCTTCAGCTCCATTAGATGGCGATTTACCTATGAAAGTTTAGACCAGGAAAGATGTCTCTTATTGTTGTAAATTAGGTTCAATTTCTTAAAATATGGGTGTCAGTGTGCAAGCGTACACAACAAGTAATAAAGTGATAATTATTCGAGTATCATCTCCGTAGGGATTGATGCCATGAGAGTTGCTATAGCAATTTTTGTAGTGCAAATTCAATTAAATCAAGTTAAATTCTTTTATAAACTAAACTAAATTAAATAATTTAAATGACATAAAAGTAAAATGCAATAAAATAAATCAACACATTTCACACAAGAATGTATTCACTAAGAATGATGTAGTTGAGTGAATTAACTAACTTAATGATACTGACTCTTTTTCTGTTACAATTTAGTTGCTACAACAATTACTACAACACTGGGCAGAACTCTAATGCATTCTCAGCTATTGCCTGTTGGACATCTTATATCTACATGTAATCTAACAATTATCAGTTGTTGTGCCACACAAGATATAGCATTAAAAAATCAAGATTCTAATACTCTACAAGGTGAATCCCTATGTCTAGTTCATCACTAGTTTTAAATTAGGCATGACCCTATTTAAATTGAGTTAATCTAACTTGGGAAACCTAATTTAAAACCAAGTATTATTCTGATATGATCCACTAAAACAGACCTTTTTTATGGCTCTCTCTTAGCTAGCATCACTAAATAGATGGTCAGCCGAAATAGTGAATTAAATTCAGCACTATCAAAATAAAATGCTATAGCAATCATGCAGCAACACAATAAATTCAATCAATAACCATCAAACTTGTTTATCACTTAACAACAAATAAAATTAGTTCATGATTTGTATCAAAATAGAAATAAAAACCGTATCAGTCATCATATACATGATCATGAATCAAAGAAATAAGAAAGATAAAGATAGAAGGGTAAGGTCCTTCGTGAAGCTTGATTTCTTCTTCCTCATGCCTGCAATATCTCTTATTCTGCCCTAGAATTTTTTATTTCTTTGCTGTTTTCTTTTTCTTTTCTTAGTTTTTCTTGTGAATGACGACTCTCTTCTTTTTCTTAGAGTGTGTGCTTCTTTTATAATAAAAAAACTAGGGCAACTAGACATCTAGGGCATGTATCTTCCAGATTTGAAAACTTTAGATCGCATATTTTTTCTAAGATTCGCGCGAAATTTTCTCTTTGATTGCTCTAGGATTGCTACAGCAAAGGTTGCTACAACACTGATTGTAGCATTTGCACATATTCAAACTCACTTCTACTTTTCTGTAGTAAAATTCTTTTCTCATTCTTGCAAGCCCATTGCACAGCATTCTTTCCTGAAAAATTGAATTTCCAATTGCCTACAATTAAGCACATAATCTAAGCACATGATTTATTCTAAAACAACCTAATTTATTGAGAATAAATTAAAAATCAATAAGTATGTAAAATGTAACTAAAATGCAATTAAAATATGCCATTTACTCTCTAAATAATCTTTATTTAAGTCCAAAAGTGTTATAGATAACTTTCATTTCATAGAGTTATCACACCCCAAACTTAAACCATTACTTATCCTCAAGTAATGACAATATACTAATATCTAAATTACACAATCATGCAACACACTTAGCTCTGTCTTCCCATTTGCAAGAATTTTTTAACCCTTAGATCACACTTTAAATTATGCATGATTGCCACAGTAGTTCAGTTATAAACTTAGGCTTCTTTCTATCTAAAGTGCGTGTGTACTATTTTAACCAAATCTAGAGATACTGCAGTATTGCACGATTACTACTCCATACTCAAAGGTAGAAGTCAATTCATTAATGTATAGGGGCAAAAATCACAACACATTCCAATTATGCTACAACAACAAATTTTGTTGTTTATTTTTTTTTTCACTCACTATTCTTTTCAATGTGGGATTGGTTTTTCATGTGAATGTCTATCACTTGTAGTGATGACACCTAATTACTTACCCAATGCACAAATCAAAGTTGCTGCAACAATCCTCATAACATGGTCTTATCTAAGGGCACCTTTAATTCAAGACTGAATATAGGGCTCATGAACAGACCTAGTTACTCAACATCCTAGACAGAGGACCAAGAAAAATACCATTTTTTTTATTTATTATTGCTACAGCAATGCTCATAACATCTGTTGCCTTTCGACTCAAGTCTGCATATGGGGTGCATACTTAGCCCTGATTACTCAATAACTTTAGCCATTATAGTAGAATTATTCATAACAAGCATAATTTCTAAAAAAATTTCCCCAAACTTAAGATGTTTTCTATCGTTCTAACATAAAAAGCTTTTGCTATAGCATTCTCATAGAACTCAGTCAAAGCCTAAGTGTTGAGACAAAAATTCAGCCTCATTTTTTAACTATCCCTACTTGACAATTAAAAAATTTGACACTTAATTTATCTTCATTAGGTGATCAATCCATACAAAAACTTAGATAATAGAGCCTTACACACACACTCACAAATATAAATAAGACACACATCACAAACTTATTCTTATTCTTACAAACCCCCCCCCCCCCAAACTTAGAAGGTGCTGTGTCTTTACATGCACATAAACACTCAGAATGCAAACAAACCAGACATGCAAATAGAGAAAAAAAAAGTCATAAACCCACAAAGCAACATAATAAAAATAAATAACAGAACAAGTTTTTAAGAAAGACTGAAAAATTAAAGCTGGTAAGGGCACTCCTTTGTTGTTATAAATTTGTTGCAGCACATGATAGAAAAGGTCATTACTTTTGGTGGCACTGTAGAGATGTTCCTTAGGTGACCCTTGTGGAATGGCAGCTACTACAACAGATGATTTCTTCTTTTTGGGTGTAGGAGAATTGGCTAAAAAGGATTCAGTGGGTTTGGGCATCTTAGGTTGATGTGAACGTGTACGCTTCAGGTCTGGTTCTTCTGGTGCTGAAGCACCTTCAGACTGTTGTGCCCTTTTTTGCTTATTGGACCCATTTTTAACTGGTGTTGATGCTGAAGATTTCGGTGGAGTTTGCTGTGTAGTGGCTAGAGCAGTTCCCCAAGCAGTGATTTCGGCAATGATATCCAGTAAACTCTATTTTTTACAGCTGTTCACATCGTTCTGCTAACTGTTGCCATAATTTCAACATCCATCTCCTCTTGGTCATCTTTAAAGTCTTTTTCATGCAAAACTTTCTCTTTGCTTTTGTTGGAGCGTGCTGGTGGTTTATCATTCTGCTCATCCTCTATTTATTCTACTTCTTTTTGAATGTGTGTTTTCCTTTTCACTTAAGGGGCACCACTAGAGGTACTTCCTCCTATTACTCTTCTGATTCATCAGCCGCTCCCTGCTCATCTTCCTCCTTTTGTTTTTCGACTTCCTCTTCTTCTCTCTGCTTTTCTGCTTCTTCATTTCTTTGTTCCTCTGCTGGTGGTGATTCTTCCTCAAAGCTAGATTCTTCTTTACTGGCTGCTGTTTCAGCTGATAGAGATTCTTCTGCTGCTGCTTCAAAGTTAAATAGTTCCACAACCGATCATTCTCCCTTCTTGATGCTTCAGCACATTGGGTGATGTTGTCACTTAATTCTTGTAGCCTCTTTTTAAGCCCCAAGACTCTCTTTGCTCTAGTGACAGTAGTATGCTTTGGTGTTATTACAGCAACAGGTTCTCCAACAATTCTCTCAATGGTCAAAGCAGTGAAAGCTCTTTCATTTTTAATCCTTTCATCCTTAGCAGAGACATACACTCCAGAGACAATGCAAATACTTGTAATGAGGGAAGAAAATAGTAAACCCATAGTTTTGTGCTTATTCATAACACAGTCTCTACTCTCCCTATCTATAATGGTTTCAACATTTATGGGCAAGACCTTAAAGAGGATATATAAGAGAACCAATCTCTCTTGGAATATTGTAGTGGTGTGTGTGCTGGGCATTAGCCTAGACTTTAAAAATTTTACCCATACTTTTGCAATCGACTTCAGGTCTATCCTATTCACTACTCTAGCCTCCTCATTAGCCCAAGAACTACCTTCAACTGCAAGAACCTTACACACATCATTCCATTTCTTATTGGTCATTGTTCCAATCATTTTAGAGTATTCACAATCAATATCAAAAGGCAAATTGTAAAAGGCATTAATGACTCGTGGTTCTAAAGAAACCTGAGAATTTCTCACCCATATTATGAGCCGGTCCTACTATAACATGTTGGTATAAAATTCTTTTACTAATGGCAGCATTGGGTCTTTTGGGTGGGCACAGAAGTCTAACCAATCCTTTCTTGTTGTTTGTCTCAGATGGTTGTGGCAGGAACTGGCAACATTTCTCCTCCAAAATTTTCTACAGTTCGATGAATTCCTCAAATTTATCCTCGGCTTTGTAGCTATAAAAGCGAGAAGGGTCTTTTAGCCTCATGGCACGAGACTTGATCTTTACAATTGTCATAGTAAGGCACAAAAATCAGTTAAACTAGAAAGAATGGAGAAGATTTGCTAAGTTGTAGTAAGAATAGTAAAAGTACTAAACAAAAGAGAGGAGTTATAACACGAATAAAATTTTTTGAAAGCATAATCCCTAATTTATAGTGCACAGAGAGTAAAAAAAAGGAAAGTAAATGTTAAGATAAATGTAGCAATAATTACAAATTAAAAATCAAATCTTAATTCAAAAAGGAAAGGGAATATGTCACGATTTCATTGGGATTTCAAATTTCCATTATCCTGGTTTATCTCTTACTGACATTAGCATGTCAATGAAAATTTAAAATATTTCTTGGCTTCAAAATCGAGGAAAGAAAAATTAAAACGGTAAAGACTTTTGTAACCTACTTGTTAACTCCAATGCTACAGCAATTTATCATAACTCCCTTTAATGTTTATGTTCACTTGCTCTGCATTGTGCTTGAGCCTATGCTATCACAATTCCCCATCTCTTGTGCTACCTTTTATTTTTACTATAAAAATAAAAATCAAATAATGAAGACATTAACATTGACATAAGATAAAATGACAAAAATAACGAACTAAAATTAAGCACTAGATACTAAAAATAAAATAACAAAAACAACCATAAACATTTAAAATACTTCTCTTATTGGTTTGCCTTACAATTAGCGCTTGTTTTAAAGTCTTTCAGCCTGACCTTCCCTTATTTGCTCAAACTGAATCTGATGGAGATCGAAGCCAGCAAATATAAATACCTACTCTAACAAAATTGTGTATAGTGATTGAGCAGGGTCGTGTCCACAGAGATTGGTAATTATTAAAATCCTTTTAAAAATAAAAATATGAAATTGGGGGATTGTTGACAATAATGAAAATCAATTTAAATTAGTAAGAATGCAAATTAAAGGTGTAATTCAAAATGGGAAAACTCTGGTTGAAGGAATTAATTCACTTTGATTCGACATCGATCATCGATACAACTATAAATCATTACCGCTTATGAATAGACCGGTTATAGCATCGAGACACTCTAATAGTCAATCTCTCCTTAATTAGTCGATAACCAAGGTACGACCGTTGGTTATTTCCCTAATCAATAGACAATCCTATATACGATTATAAGATTTAATCAATTGACAATCTGAAAAACTAGAGAGACCCAAATCCTAATTAACAAACGCATACGATGGTTCATTTAAATTAAATTATTTATTCCCATAACACAACGATTTCGCTATGTTATTTGCCACAAACATCAAAATCTTCATACGATGAATCTTTCAATTGGCAGTAGATTAAATTGATAATTAAATAGTGGTCAATTATCTGATTAACAAACCTAATCATAACAATAATTCAGAGAATAAACAAATACCCAAAAAGTAATAAAACAATTAAAAGCACAAGAAAGATCTCACAGTAATGGTGAATCAAAGCTTCATTAACCTTCAACCAGAAAAATAAGTTTAGTTCCTCATGGAGAAAAAGAGAAAACCCTAAAAAGATAAAAACAATTGATAATCGAATTCTGATTCTCCTTTAATCCTTCTTTATCTCCTCTTTTTATAGTTCTCTTAAAAAGGATAAAGATAAAAATATCTAAAATCTTATCTAAACTTACAAGAGTCATAAAAATATAAAACACGTTTAAAAAGAAATAAAAACGTAAGTCCGTAATTGATAGCACGCGCCCACGCCTTATCAACAAACTTCTTCTGAAATCGACTGTCACGCGCCCACGCCTTATCGACAAACTTCTTCTGAAATTAACAATTTCTCCAAGAAGCCATTTCATCTTTAAATATCATCTTATAGCTCAATTTAGCACTAATCAATGGAATTGCACCTACAAAAATAAAACACAAGTAAATCACAACTATTAAGTGCAAAACTTTGATATTAAAGGGATTAAACAATTCAAAACTAGTGCATGAAATGCACTATAACAAATTCCCCCACACCAAGATAATGCTTGTCCTCAAGCATATAACTCAAGAATAATCCCAAATCTTCACTCAATTCTCATTCCAACTCATCCAAAAACAATCTTAAGCAAGCGCACCTCAAGGATTTAAGTCAATCAACATTCAAGAGACAAGGATTTCAAAGCATAGAATCTTAGAAGCTAGCATAAAGTCACTCAACCACCAAGACAATCTTTTCAAAATCCAAATGCAACAAAATTTAATAGCCTTCGCATTGATTTCACTCCATGCACTCAAAGTGTTTAGGGTATCATTTATGCACTCAAATCAAATCAAAGAATGCTATTACCATAAGCTTGCTCATATATCACATCTCAACCACAAAACATGAATTAAATACAAAAATCTAAGGGTCTCAATAGGGTTGTAATGGGGCTAATGGATTGAATGAAAAAGAAAGGTCTATGGAAGAAAAAGATATCAAAATGAGAAGAATGAACCCATTGAATAAACCTTATGACATCAAAATGTTTATTACTACTCAAGTCGTCAAGAGTTTTTTTTTTTTTTTTTTTTTTTGTTTTTTTTTTTTTTTTTAATTTTTTTTTTTTTATTTTTTTTTTAAAAAATTTAATTTTTTTTTTCCCGATGAATCTTGCACAATTTTATTCAAGCATAATGCAACTTGATGTAATTGAGAAATTTTTATTCAAGGTAGCAAAAGCAACAAAATATATCCAAACAATGAGTTCAAAAATCTCCTCAAATTAAGGCTAAAAAAATAGGTAAATGGGTAAGTAGATGTAGAGAAGTAGATGGTTAAGGATCAAACAAAGGCAACAAATTAAAACAAATAAAGATCTTCGAGTGGAGAAAAAGAAAAGAAATGTGAAAATAGAAAAAATGGAAAGAGGTTTGCCCTTATCATTTTAATGCATAAAATCCCGTAATGCGGCTTCAACATGCATAACAAAGCAAGTTCTAGAATAGTCAAACTAAGATTGATATTCACTCAACAAAAATAATTAGAGCAAAGTGGTTGCTCATAGGCTCAAATCCTCTCAAAATTGGTGAATTTGCCATCAAATCATGTGCACTCATCAAATGAATTAACTATCAATAGTGGTGAGTTATTCATTTAAGCAACCAAGACCAAGCTAATCAAAACTCGAATCTATTCATGCATCTCAACTCACATCCAAGAAAAATAACACTAACTCCAAAATCATTCGAGGATGAGCAAAATGAAACAAAAATGATTTCACAAAAGAAGAGAGATAAAATAAAAATGACGCAACCAAAAATGCTATTCAAAATAATCTCAAAAACAGCAAAATAACACTTCCAAACAATAATATTGCAAAAATCACTCCTCTATACCAAAAATCACTCCCCCACACCAAGAACATACATTGTCCCCAATGTATGATAGTCACAGTTCATATAACGAAATAAAGCATAGGGACAAAAAGATTAAAGGCAAAGAAAACGTCCCTGGATTAAAGGTAGTAGGCAGCGGCTGGAGCTTTTGAGCAATGAGAGTGGTTGTCGCATGTTCTTTGGAACTTGGAACTTGACAGAGTGGCTTGTCCGGATCGTGGGCTGGTGGCGCCGTTGATTCGGAACTTGATGGTGAAGTTGCGGTTTGCTGAAGATCGTAGGTGAATGGCGTGCGGATTGGCGTTGGAAATGGGTCGTGGGTGCTGGAACTGATCTGGAGCTTGGCGAGTTGCGGGTTGCTGGAACTGATCTGGAGCTTGGCGAGTTGCGGGTTGCTGGAACTGGGGCGGATTTGAGTGCGGATGGCGTGCATGGTTGCTGGGTCTGAACGCAGCTGGAAGTCGTGAAGATTGATGGACTGGATCGCGGCTGGAACGTGGCTGGAGATCGTGAGAAGGCGGCTTGACTCGCGGGATGTGGAGTGGATCGTGGCTAGACAGTGAAGTCGCACGGGTTGGCTGCGAGGAGGTTGTGACGAGGCGGCTTGATGGGTGCTGAATCTTGACGTAGCTTTGCTGAAATTTGAAACACAAAATCAGTTTAGTTTTTTTTTTTTTTTTTTTTTTTTAATAAGAGAATAAAATTAAAAATAAAAACAATAAAATAAAAACTAAAATAAACAGTTGAAACTCTAAAAATTACAGAAGAACTTTTTTATTAAGCACATGGGCAAGCCTTAATAACTACTGTAATAAATTAAAAACAGAAATACTTATTAGTTAAGGCGTGGGCACGCCTTATAACATACTGTAATAAATTAAAGGCAGATGTACTTATTAGTTAAGACGTGGGCACGCCTTAACCAAAAAGTTCTTCTGGCCAAAATAAGTATAAATATTATTTAAACAATCTAAATCAAAACCAAAAACTAAAAATGCACAAAAGTTTAAAATAAACATTAAATCCTTTGGGTTGCCTCCCAAAAAAGCGCCCGTTTTATGTCTTGGTGGACATATTTATGCCTCAATCTCCATAAATAGGACTCTCAAGAGCCACTTTCTCTGCAATATTCACCAAAAAACCTTCATAAAAAGGTTTTAAGCGATGACCATTAACTTTAAAAATTTTGTCATAGGTCAAACTTTGAATCTCGACTGCACCATGAGGAAAAACATTAGTAACAATAAAAGGTCCAACCCATCGAGAGCGTAGTTTATCAGGAAAACGTTTAAGTTTAGAATAAAAAAGAAGAACTTTTTGACCAACAGAAAACTTTCTTCTCAAAATCATTTTGTCGTGAAATGTTTTCATCCTCTCCTTGTAAAGTCGTGAACTCTCGTAGGACTCATTTCGAATCTCCTCCAACTCTTGCAATGCAGAATTTAAAACAAACTCTCTTTCATCATTTTGCAATCCTTTGATGCTCAAGCTGTTGTTTGAAGCAATTACCAATGAATCTTCAATGTCCAAATCAAAAACTTCCTGTACTAAAGGATCAATAACATTCACAGAAAATACAGACTGTTCATCCCTAGGATATTTCATGGCATCATTCATATTGAACTCTATAACATCTCCATCAAATTCCATAGTAATAGTCTCTTTATGTACATCCATTTTAGTCCTAGCAGTCTTAAGAAAAGGCCTTCCTAACAAAATTGGAACAGAATTAGAAGAATTATCATCTTCCATATCAAGTACATAAAAATCAGCAGGAAAAACTAATTCATTAACTTGTACTAAGACATCTTCTAATACCCCATCAGGATATGCATTAGACCTATCAGCTAGTTGAATTATCACGCCAGGCTTTTTTCAATGGACCAACATTCAAAGATGAATAAATGGAACGAGGCATGACATTAATAGAAGCTCCTAAATCTAACATAGCCTTCTCAACTCTAACACTACCAATTTTGCAAGGGATAGTAAACATACCTGGATCCTTGCACTTAGGGGGTAGTTTCTTTTGGAGAACGGCGGAAACATTCTCCCCCATGTGAACTCTTTCATCTCCTCTCAACTTCCTCTTTGAGGTGCAAAGTTCCTTAAGGAATTTAAAGATAGCGAGGTATTTGTTTTATAGCATCTAATAAAGGAATATTTACCTCAACCTTGCGAAATGTCTCAAAGATGTCTCTCTCTTGTTCTTCCTTCTTGGATTTTACAAACCGACTTGGAAAAGGAGGAGGTATCACTATAGGTAGGGGTTTCGCCTTGCTAGGTGGCGCATCTTGAGATTGAGGCATTAATTCCTCCTTCTCAAGCTCATTTTCTAAGTTCTTTGTCACTTTCTTGCTAGACTCTTTTGCAACTCCTTCCCACTTCTAAGGATGACAAAGACTAACGTTTTGTTTTGGATTCACCGGTTGTGAAGGTAATCTCCTAATACTTGAGACTCAAGCGCTCACCTTTGTAGTTGCCGGTTGGCTCACTTGGTTCTCCAAATTTTGAATGCTTCTTTAGTTACTGTTGAAATTGTTGAGTATTAGTTGCAAGTGATTTAACAATCTCTTGAGGGACATACCGACTTGGAGTTTGGCGAGGAGGAAGGCGAGGTTGGAATTCTTGTCTTGGTGGGTATTGTTGTTGAAATCCCGACGGCCTAACTCCATAGCTAAAGTTGGGATGATCCTTCCATCCTGGGTTATATGTTTGTGCATAAGGATCATATCTCCTCTGAGGCATGCCCAGAAATCCTCCAACTGCATTGGCTTGTTCGAAGGGTTCTTCGTGAAGTGTAGGACACATATCAGTTGAATGACCCATATTGGAACAAATGCCACATGTCTTCACCTGTTGCACATTACCTACAACAAACTTTTCCACAAGAGAGGTAAGTTTATCTAAACGTTGATCAATAGAAGAAGTATTTACCTCATTTACTTTCCTCGAAGTGAGATCTTGTCTATTGCCAAATTGTTGCGCATTGGCGGCCCATGTTTGAAATCAATTCCCTTGCTTGAGTAGGGTCTTGTTCACTAACACACCTCCACTAAGCAAAGACATCTATCATACTCCTATCCATCAATGAAAGTCCTTCGTAAAAGTATTGAATGAGAAGTTGATCGAAATCGATCTTTGAGGACAACTGCCACACAATTGTTTGAATCGCTCCCAATACTCATACAAAGTCTCCCCAGGAAGTTGTCTGATACCACAAATGTCTTTTCTGATGTTGGCAGCTCTTGAAGCAGGAAAATACTTTTCAAGGAACTGCTTCTTTAAGTCATTCCACGTTGTAATTGAACCAGGAGGCAAGTAATACAACCAATCTTTCGCTAGCCCATCTAAAGAGTCAGGAAAAGCTCGACTTAATTTGCTCTTCAGTTACACCTTGAGGCCTCATGCTTGAACACACAACATGAAACTCCTTGAGATGTTTATGAGGATCTTCACCTGCAAAACCGTGAAACTTGGGCAATAAATGAATAAGACCAGATTTTAATTCAAAATTTACCTCCAGGTCCGCATATTGAATGCAGAGTGGTTGCTGATTCAGATCTGGTTCGGCTAACTCTCGAAGAGTTCTTTCTGCAGGTGCAGCTCTATCCATCACTTGTTCTTCGAAATCGCTAGATGATTCAACCAAATTAAATACTGTATCTGTTTCAGAAAACAAAGGCGATGAGGATCGTTGCTTATCTCGCTTGGCTCTTTGTCTCGGAAATTGTTTTCTCAATTTCAGGATCAAACGAAAGTGTACCTGTACGAGAAGAACGAACCATAAACCAAGTAAAACGTAAAAAGGATTAAATAAATGACACCAATCCCCGGCAACGGCGCCAAAATTTGATGGAGATCGAAGCCAGCAAATATAAATACCTACTCTAACAAAATTGTGTATAGTGATTGAGCAGGGTCGTGTCCACAGAGATTGGTAATTATTAAAATCCTTTTAAAAATAAAAATATGAAATTGGGGGATTGTTGACAATAATGAAAATCAATTTAAATTAGTAAGAATGCAAATTAAAGGTGTAATTCAAAATGGGAAAACTCTGGTTGAAGGAATTAATTCAGCTTTGATTCGATTCATCGATCATCGATACAACTATAAATCATTCTTACGCTTATGAATAGGCCAGGTTATAGCTCTTTGAGACACTCTAATAGCCAATCTCTCATTAATTAGTAGATAACCAAGGTTCGACCGTTGGTTATTTCCATAATCATTAGTCAATCCTAGATTCGATCATAAGATTTAATCAATTGACAGCCTGAAAATCTAGAGACCCAAATCCTAATTAACAAACGCATACGATGGTTCATTTAAATTAGATTATTTATTCCCATAACACAACGCTTTGCTATGTTATTTGCCACAAACATCAAAATCTTCATACGATGAATCTTTCAATTGGCAATAGATTAAATTGATAATTAAATAGTGGCCAATTATCTAATTAACAAACATAATCATGACAATAATTGGAGAATAAACAAATACCCAAAAAGTAATAAAACAATTAAAAGCACAAGAAAGATCTCACAAGTAATGGTGAATCAAAGCTTCATTAACCTTCAACCAGAAAAATAAGTTTAGTTCTCATGGAGAAAAAGAGAAAACCCTAAAAAGATAAAAACAATTGATAATCGAATTCTGATTCTCCTTTAATCCTTCTTTATCTCCTCTTTTTATAGTTCTCTTAAAAAGGATAAAGATAAAAATATCTAAAATCTTATCTAAACTTACAAGAGTCAGAAAAATATAAAACACGTTTAAAAAGAAATAAAAACGTAAGTCCGTAATTGATAGCAGCGCCACGCCTTATCAACAAACTTCTTTCGAAATCGACCGTCACGCGCCCACGCCTTATCGACAAACTTCTTCGAAATTAACAATTTCTCCAAGAAGCCATTTCATCTTTAAATATCATCTTATAGCTCAATTTAGCACTAATCAATGGAATTGCACCTACAAAAATAAAACACAAGTAAATCACAACTATTAAGTGCAAAACTTTGATATTAAAGGGATTAAACAATTCAAAACTAGTGCATGAAATGCACTATAACAAATTCCCCACACCAAGATAATGCTTGTCCTCAAGCATATAACTCAAGAATAATCCCAAATCTTCACTCAATTCTCATTCCAACTCATCCAAAAACAATCTTAAGCAAGCGCACCTCAAGGATTTAAGTCAATCAACATTCAAGAGACAAGGATTTCAAAGCATAGAATCTTAGAAGCTAGCATAAAGTCACTCAACCACCAAGACAATCTTTTCAAAATCCAAATGCAACAAAATTTAATAGCCTTCGCATTGATTTCACTCCATGCACTCAAAGTGTTTAGGGTATCATTTATGCACTCAAATCAAATCAAAGAATGCTATTACCATAAGCTTGCTCATATATCACATCTCAACCACAAAACATGAATTAAATACAAAAATCTAAGGGTCTCAATAGGGTTGTAATGGGGCTAATGGATTGAATGAAAAAGAAAGGTCTATGGAAGAAAAAGATATCAAAATGAGAAGAATCAACCCATTTAATAAACCTTATGACAACAAAATGTTTATTACTACTAAAGTCGTCAAGATTTTTTTTTTTTTTTTTTTTTTTGGTTTTTTTTTTTGTTTTTCATTTTTTTTTTTTTCATCTCTTTCTTTTTTTTTTTCCCGATGAATCTTGCACAATTTTATTCAAGCATAATGCAACTTGATGTAATTGAGAAATTTTTATTCAAGGTAGCAAAAGCAACAAAATATATCCAAACAATGAGTTCAAAAATCTCCTCAAATTAAGGCTAAAAAAATAGGTAAATGGGTAAGTAGATGTAGAGAAGTAGATGGTTAAGGATCAAACAAAGGCAACAAATTAAAACAAATAAAGATCTTCGAGTGGAGAAAAAGAAAAGAAATGTGAAAATAGAAAAAATGGAAAGAGGTTTGCCCTTATCATTTTAATGCATAAAATCCCGTAATGCGGCTTCAACATGCATAACAAAGCAAGTTCTAGAATAGTCAAACTAAGATTGATATTCACTCAACAAAAATAATTAGAGCAAAGTGGTTGCTCATAGGCTCAAATCCTCTCAAAATTGGTGAATTTGCCATCAAATCATGTGCACTCATCAAATGAATTAACTATCAATAGTGGTGAGTTATTCATTTAAGCAACCAAGACCAAGCTAATCAAAACTCGAATCTATTCATGCATCTCAACTCACATCCAAGAAAAATAACACTAACTCCAAAATCATTCGAGGATGAGCAAAATGAAACAAAAATGATTTCACAAAAGAAGAGAGATAAAATAAAAATGACGCAACCAAAAATGCTATTCAAAATAATCTCAAAAACAGCAAAATAACACTTCCAAACAATAATATTGCAAAAATCACTCCTCTATACCAAAAATCACTCCCCCACACCAAGAACATACATTGTCCCCAATGTATGATAGTCACAGTTCATATAACGAAATAAAGCATAGGGACAAAAAGATTAAAGGCAAAGAAAACGCCCCTGGATTAAAGGTAGTAGCGTGTTGGAGCTTTTGAGCAATGAGAGTGGTTGTCGCATTTCTTTGGAACTTGGGGAGTGGCTTGTCCGGATCGTGGGTGGTGGCGCGCACGCTGATTCTTTGGAACTTGATGGTGAAGTTGCGTTTTTTCAAGATCGTAGGTGAATGGCGTGCGGATTGGCGTTGGAAATGGGTCGTGGAGTCTTTGGAACGACCGGAGCTTGGCGAGTTGCGGGTTCTTGGGCGATCCGGAGCTTGGCGAGTTGCGGGTTCTTTGGGCCAGGGGCGGATTTGAGTGCGGATGGCGTGCATGGTTCCGGGTCAACGCAGTGGAAGTCGTGAAGATTGATGGACTGGATCGCGGCTGGAACGTGGCTGGAGATCGTGAGAAGGCGGCTTGACTCGCGGGATGTGGAGTGGATCGTGGCTAGACAGTGAAGTCGCACGGGTTGGCTGCGAGGAGATTGTGACGAGGCGGCTTGATGGGTGCTGAATCTTGACGTAGCTTTGCTGAAATTTGAAACACAAAATCAGTTTAGTTTTTTTTTTTTTTTTTTTTTTTAATAAGAGAATAAAATTAAAAATAAAAACAATAAAATAAAAACTAAAATAAACAGTTGAAACTCTAAAAATTACAGAAGAACTTTTTTTATTAAGCACATGGGCAAGCCTTAATAACTACTGTAATAAATTAAAAACAGAAATACTTATTAGTTAAGGCGTGGGCACGCCTTATAACATACTGTAATAAATTAAAGCGGATGTCTTATTAGTTAAGGCGTGGCACGCCCTTAACCAAAAAGTTCTTCTGGCCAAAATAAGTATAAATATTATTTAAACAATCTAAATCAAAACCAAAAACTAAAAATGCACAAAAGTTTAAAATAAACATTAAATCCTTTGGGTTGCCTCCCAAAAAGCGCCTTCGTTTTATGTCTTCGGCTGGACATATTTATGCCTCAATCTCCATAAATAGGACTCTCAAGAGCCACTTTCTCTGCAATATTCACCAAAAAACCTTCATAAAAAGGTTTTAAGCGATGACCATTAACTTTAAAAATTTTGTCATAGGTCAAACTTTGAATCTCGACTGCACCATGAGGAAAAACATTAGTAACAATAAAAGGTCCAACCCATCGAGAGCGTAGTTTATCAGGAAAACGTTTAAGTTTAGAATAAAAAAGAAGAACTTTTTGACCAACAGAAAACTTTCTTCTCAAAATCATTTTGTCGTGAAATGTTTTCATCCTCTCCTTGTAAAGTCGTGAACTCTCGTAGGACTCATTTCGAATCTCCTCCAACTCTTGCAATGCAGAATTTAAAACAAACTCTCTTTCATCATTTTGCAATCCTTTGATGCTCAAGCTGTTGTTTGAAGCAATTACCAATGAATCTTCAATGTCCAAATCAAAAACTTCTGTCGTACTAAAGGATCAATAACATTCACAGAAAATACATTTGTTCATCCCTAGGATATTTCATGGCATCATTCATATTGAACTCTATAACATCTCCATCAAATTCCATAGTAATAGTCTCTTTATGTACATCCATTTTAGTCCTAGCAGTCTTAAGAAAAGGCCTTCCTAACAAAATTGGAACAGAATTAGAAGAATTATCATCTTCCATATCAAGTACATAAAAATCAGCAGGAAAAACTAATTCATTAACTTGTACTAAGACATCTTCTAATACCCCATCAGGATATGCATTAGACTATCGCTAGTTGAATTATCACGCCAGTTTCTTTCAATGGACCAACATTCAAAGATGAATAAATGGAACGAGGCATGACATTAATAGAAGCTCCTAAATCTAACATAGCCTTCTCAACTCTAACACTACCAATTTTGCAAGGGATAGTAAACATACCTGGATCCTTGCAGCAGGGGGTAGTTTCTTTTGGAGAACAGGCGGAAACATTCTCCCCGTGTGAACTCTTTCATCTCCTCTCAACTTCCTCTTAGAGGTGCAAAGTTCCTTAAGGAATTTAGCATAGCGAGGTATTTGTTTTATAGCATCTAATAAAGGAATATTTACCTCAACCTTGCGAAATGTCTCAAAGATGTCTCTCTCTTGTTCTTCCTTCTTGGATTTTACAAACCGACTTGGAAAAGGAGGAGGTATCACTATAGGTAGGGGTTTCGCCTTGCTAGGTGGCGCATCTTGAGATTGAGGCATTAATTCCTCCTTCTCAAGCTCATTTTCTAAGTTCTTTGTCACTTTCTTGCTAGACTCTTGCAACTCCTTCCCACTTCTAAGGATGACAGCACTAACGTTTTGTTTTGGATTCACCTACGGTTGTGAAGGTAATCTCCTAATACTTGAGACTCTAAGCGGCTCAGCTTTGTAGTTGCCGGTTGGCTCACTTGGTTCTCCAAATTTTGAATGCTTCTTTAGTTACTGCTTTGAAATTGTTGAGTATTAGTTGCAAGTGATTTAACAATCTCTTGAGGGACATACCGACTTGGAGTTTGGCGAGGAGAGGCGATTGGAATTCTTGTCTTGGTGGGTATTGTTGTTGAAATCCCGACGGCCTAACTCCATAGCTAAAGTTGGGATGATCCTTCCATCCTGGGTTATATGTTTGTGCATAAGGATCATATCTCCTCTGAGGCATGCCCAGAAATCCTCCAACTGCATTGGCTTGTTCGAAGGGTTCTTCGTGAAGTGTAGGACACATATCAGTTGAATGACCCATATTGGAACAAATGCCACATGTCTTCACGCACAGACATTACCTACAACAAACTTTTCCACAAGAGAGGTAAGTTTATCTAAACGTTGATCAATAGAAGAAGTATTTACCTCATTTACTTTCCTCGAAGTGAGATCTTGTCTATTGCCAAATTGTTGCGCATTGGCAGCCATGTTTGAAATCAATTCCCTTGCTTGAGTAGGGTCTTGTTCACTAACACACCTCCACTAAAAAGCATCTATCATACTCCTATCCATCAATGAAAGTCCTTCGTAAAAGTATTGAATGAGAAGTTGATCGAAATCGATCGAGGACAACCGCCACACAATTGTTTGAATCGCTCCCAATACTCATACAAAGTCTCCCAGGAAGTTGTCGATACCACAAATGTCTTTTTCGATGTTGGCGGACTCTTGAAGCGGGAAAATACTTTTCAAGGAATCGCTTCTTTAAGTCATTCCACGTTGTAATTGAACCGGGAGGCAAGTAATACAACCAATCTTTAGCTAGCCCATCTAAAGAGAAAGGAAAAGCTCTCAGCCTTAATTTGCTCTTGATTACACCTTGAGGCCTCATGCTTCAACACACAACATGAAACTCCTTGAGATGTTTATGAGGATCTTCACCGCAAAACCGTGAAACTTGGGCAATAAATGAATAAGACCAGATTTTAATTCAAAATTTACCTCCAGGTCCGCATATTGAATGCGAGTGGTTCTTGATTGAGATCTAGTTCGGCTAACTCTCGAAGAGTTCTTTCTGCGCAGTGCGACTCTATCCATCACTTGTTCTTGAAATCGCTAGATGATTCAACCAAATTAAATCGATCTGTTTGAGAAAACAAAGGCGATGAGGATCGTTGCTTATCTCGCTTGGCTCTTTGTCTCGGTCGAATTTGTTTTTCAATTTCGAGGATCAAACGAAAGTGTGTGCACATGCGAGAAGAACGAACCATAAACCAAGTAAAACGTAAAAAGGATTAAATAAATGACACCAATCCCGCAAGAAGCGGCGCCAAAATTTGATGGAGATCGAAGCAAAGCAAATATAAATACCTACTCTAACAAAATTGTGTATAGTGATTGAAGCGAGCGGTCGTGTCCACGAGAGATTGGTAATTATTAAAATCCTTTTAAAAATAAAAATATGAAATGGGGGATTGTTGACAATAATGAAAATCAATTTAAATTAGTAAGAATGCAAATTAAAGGTGTAATTCAAAATGGGAAAACTCGGTTGAAGGAATTAATTGAACTTTGATTCGACTCATCGATCATCGATACAACTATAAATCATTATTTATGAATAGACCGGTTATAGCTCTTTGAGACACTCTAATAGCCAATCTCTCCTTAATTAGTCGATAACCAAGGTACGACCGTTGGTTATTTCCTAATCAATAGACAATCCTAGATACGATCATAAGATTTAATCAATTGTGACTGAAAAACTAGAGAGACCCAAATCCTAATTAACAAACGATACGATGGTTCATTTAAATTAGATTATTTATTCCCATAACACAACGCACCGCTTTATGTTATTTGCCACAAACATCAAAATCTTCATACGATGAATCTTTCAATTGGCAATAGATTAAATTGATAATTAAATAGTGGCCAATTATCTAATTAACAAACATAATCATGACAATAATTCAGAGAATAAACAAATACCCAAAAAGTAATAAAACAATTAAAAGCACAAGAAAGATCTCACAAGAATGGTGAATCAAAGCTTCATTAACCTTCAACCAGAAAAATAAGTTTAGTTCCTCATGGAGAAAAAGAGAAAACCCTAAAAAGATAAAAACAATTGATAATCGAATTCTGATTCTCCTTTAATCCTTCTTTATCTCCTCTTTTTATAGTTCTCTTAAAAAGGATAAAGATAAAAATATCTAAAATCTTATCTAAACTTACAATAGTCATAAAAATATAAAACACGTTTAAAAAGAAATAAAAACGTAAGTCCGTAATTGATAGCACGCGCCCACGCCTTATCAACAAACTTCTTCTGAAATCGACTGTCACGCGCCCACGCCTTATCGACAAACTTCTTCTGAAATTAACAATTTCTCCAAGAAGCCATTTCATCTTTAAATATCATCTTATAGCTCAATTTAGCACTAATCAATGGAATTGCACCTACAAAAATAAAACACAAGTAAATCACAACTATTAAGTGCAAAACTTTGATATTAAAGGGATTAAACAATTCAAAACTAGTGCATGAAATGCACTATAACAGAATCTTTGAGGAATAAATCCTCTCTTGAGTTATGCATGGCATCACCAATATAATGTTTAACTCATTGCCCATTTACTATAAACTCTTGACTAATTTTCTCATCCTTAAAATCAACGGAATCATAAGGATAGACTTTGATAAGTCTAAAAGGACCTGACATCTTGATTTTAGCTTCTTGTAAAAAGCTTCAATCTTGAATTATAAAGCAAAACTTGCTGACCTGGAACTAAATTCCTTTGCTAAATGTGTTTGTCATGCCATTGTTTTGCTTTCTCCTTTGCTAAATTCTAATTCACATAGTTGAAGCTTCCTATGCTCCGCTGCAGCACACATGTCCATGTTAAGTTGTTTTAGTGCCCAATATGCCTTATACTCCAACTCTAACGGCGAATGACAAGCTTTGCCATAGACAATTCAGTATGGAAACATGCCAAGTGGTGTCTTGTAGGCTGTTTGGTAAACCAATAAAGCATCATGTAGTTTAAGAGACAAAAAATTTCTAGTAGGGTTCACTATTTTTTCCAAAATCTTCTTAATTTCTCTGTTGGAAACTTTTGCCTAACCGTTTGACTGAGGGTGATACGTTGTGGCAATCTTGTGCTTGATCTCATACTTAGCCAATGCTGCAACAAAAATCCTGTTATAAAAATGAGTCCCTTCATCAATAATTATAGCCTTAGGAGTTCCAAACCTTAAGAATTCCTCTGAAGAAATTTCACCACAACCTTGGCATCATTTGCAGGTAAAGCTGCAACCTTCACCTATTTTGACACATAATCCATAACCACTTTTAGAATGTTGGTGAGTGGCATCTCATGTTTCTGAGAGATGTTTCCAACTCTTTGACATATGTTACAACATTTAACAAACTTATAAGCATATTTAAAGATAAAAGGCCAGCAATAACCTGCTTGTAACACTTTTGCTGTTGTTCTGTGGCCTTCAAAATGTTGTCCATATGCTGCAGCATGACATACCTGTAATATGTTTGGAATTTCTTTATCAAGCACACATCTTCAAATAATCAGATCTGAACATACTTTGTATAAGTAAGAGTCATCCAACTGATAGCTTTTAACATCACAGAGAAACTTCTTCTTCTGCTAGTAGTTTAAGTCAGGTGGCAGCAGTCCACTTACTAAATAATTAGCAAAGTCTGCATACCATGGAAATCTTGACTGCTACAATATTTGTGCATGCTGAAGCATCAACAGCTGCTCATCAGAAAAGGCTTCTGTAATTGCTTGTATGTTCTGAATGCTTGCATCTGCCTCCAATCTTGACAAGTGATCTACCATTTGGTTTTCAGTTTCTTTTCTATCCTTAATTTCTAAGTCAAACTCTTGTAGTAAAAGTACCATTTAATCAGTCTAGATTTGGCATCTTTCTTTGAGATCAAGTATTTTATTACCGAGTGGTCTGTATAAACAGTCACCTTGGTGCCAACTAAATATGCTCTGAATTTATCAAATGCAAAAACAATAGCCAGTAGCTCTTTTTCAGTGGTTGTGTAGTTGAGCTAAGCATCTGCTAGTGTCTTGCTGACATAAAACTAGAGTGAAAGATTTTGTTCTTCTTTTATCCTAGTACTGCTCCAACAGAGTGGTCACTGGCATAACACATTAACTCAAAATGAATGCTCCAATCTAATGCTACAACCACATATGCTGTAACGAGGGCTCTTTTTAGTTCCTTAAATGCCTTTAAACACTTGTCATCAAATTTGAATGGTCTGTCATGCTCAAGTAACATGCATAAGGCTTCGCTATTTTTAATAAATCCTTAATGAATCTCTTATAGAAGCCAGCATGACCTTAAAAAATCCTTATGCCTTTAACCGAGGTAGGTGGTGCAAGCTTGTCAATGACTTCTATTTTTGCCTTATCCATTTCAATACCCTTTCTCGAGAGTTTATGGCCTAAAACTATCTCTTTTTGCACTATGAAGTAACACTTTTCCCAATTAAGAACTAGATTTATCTTCTTACACCTTTTGTGTACATTCTCCAACTTGTGTAAATAATTCTCATACAATTCACCGAAAACTGAAAAATCATCTATGAATATCTCTAGTGTTTGCTCTACCATGTTTGAAAAAATTACCATCATGCACCTCTGAAATGTTGCTGAAGCATTGCACAAGTCAAATGGCATCCTTCTAAATGCAAATGTGTTATAAGGACAAGTGAATGTTATTTTCTCCTGGTCTTCTGGTGCTATAGTAATCTAGTTGTACCCTAAATACCCATGCAGGAAGGAATAATACTCCTTTCTAGCAAGTCTATCCAGCATATGGTCTATAAAGGGTAGTGGAAAGTGATCCTTTGTTGTAGCCTTGTTTAGCTTCCAGTAATCCATACAAACTCTCTAACCTGTGACTGTTCTTGTGAGTATGAGTTCATTCTTATCATTTTCTAGAACAATTACTTCTCCCTTCTTGGGTACACATTGTACTCGGCTTACCCATGAACTATTTGATATGGGATATATGATTCTAGCATCCAACCATTTAATAATCTCATTCTTCATAACCTCCTTGATGATTGGATTTAATCTTCTCTGCTGCTCTACTGAGTTGCTGTAACTCTCCTTTAGCAAAATCTTGTACATACAAATAGATAGGCTAATTCATTTAATGTCTACCATAGTCCAGCCAATTGTTTTCTTGTGTTTCCCTAACACATTCACTAAGATTTTCTCCTGACCTACATCCAAAGAAGATGAAATAATCACTGGTAATGTATCATTGTCATCAAGATATGCATATTTTCAATGTGAAGACAATAGTTTTAATTCCAAAACTGGTGGGGACTACGCAAAAGGTACAGGAGGTTTTACTTCCATGTTTAATAAATCCAAAGATTCAAAATGTCTATCTACTCTGAATGGTTGTTTCTCTCCTAGCCATGTTATATCAACTTTGTCAGTATCTTCATCATCAAAAGCCACAGCATCAAATTGTATGTTACTGCAACAACTGTCTACTTGCTCAGTTACAAAAAGAGCTACAACACTGATGAAATTACAATCCTTAATCTCATCAGGACTCTTCTTGGCATCCAACACATTGAAGGTAACTTGCTTATCATTAACCCTCATTGTCAATTCTTCTTTTTGCACATCAATGAGAGTTTTTTCTATGGCCAAGAAGGATCTTTTTAAGATGATTGGAACCTCTTTATCTGCCTCAAAGTCAACACAATGAAATCCATTAGAAAAATGAATTTATCCACCTTCACCAATACATATTCAATCTTCCCCTTTGGATAGGCATGAGATCTAACTACAAGTTGTAAAGTCACTGTTGTTGGTCTACATTCTCCAACTCCTAATTGTTTGAAAACTAAAAAAGGCATGAGATTAATGCTGGCCCCCAAAATACAGAGTGCATTTCCATTGTATTTGGTTCCTATAGAACAAGAAATTGTGAACCTTCTTAAATCTTTCAACTTTTGACGTATTTTGTTCTAAACCATGTGACTACACTCATGTGTTAAAGCAACAGTTTTGAGTTCTCCTAACCTCATTTTTTTTGTCAAAATATCTTTCAAATATTTCACATAATTAGGCATTTGTTCCAAAGCCTCTACAAATGGAATATTTATATAAAGCTGCTTCAACACCTCAAAAAATTTACTGAACTATTTGTCTTGCTTTTGGTTCTGAAATCTCTATGGAAATGGTGGTGGATGTCTAAACTATTGTGCTGTAGTTGGCTGTACAGGTTGTTTTTCACTTGCTCTGCCTTTTTCTATTGCAAATGATGACTATGCAACATCCCTTCTAACAATTAGTGACTCATCTGTTTCTACAAGTGTTGCAGTTATACTGCTCTCACCAGTATATCGGTTAGTGGAAGAAACAAGCTTTTCTCCATTTTGAACTTCTTCTTGAGTTTGAATAGGCTCATTTCTCTTCTTTGGCATGCCTAATGGAATATGCATATCTTTTCTATATCTCAAATTGATCACTTTGCATTACTCTTTTCTTTCTCTTATTGGATGCTCTGTATTGTTGGGTAAACTTCCTTGAGGTCTGTTACTGAGTGCTGTGGCAAGCTATCTAACTTGATTCTCCAAGTTTCTTAATGACACTGTTTGACTTTGGGCAACTGCCTCATTTTTCACAATATACTCCTTAATTAAGGCTTCAAAAGAACTAATTTATTCATTATTAGTGTTTCTTTGACTTTGATTTTGTTGGTGAAATTCAAGTGGTTGTATTGGTCTATTTTGTCCACTAGTTCTTGTAGTATGCTGATTCTATTTACCCTATGAAAAATTTAGGTGTTGCCTCTATCTTGAGTTATAGGTGTTTGAGTATGGATTGTTATAGCCCTATTTATTGAAGTTGCCCATATAATTTACCGAAGTTGGATTCCCAGGACAATTGTCAAATAAATACCCCTCTCCACAATAAACACGTGGCACTTCTGCAACTTGGTTAATTGTTGTTGGAACAGTGGTTAGAATTTTCATCATGTTTGTCAATGAAGTTACTTGTGCTAATAAAGCCGTCAGGGCATTAAGATTATGCACTCTAGCTGCAGTGAGATTTGATGGCCACTGATAATTGTTGTTGGTTATTCTTTCCAAAAATATTATAACCTTCATGCAAAACTCCATTTGCTGAAGCATCCACTATCAATCTTGTACTTGGATTAAGAACATTGTAGAGGGTTTCTAATTGTATACAACAAGGAATACTATGATGTGGACATCGTTTTGGCAACTCTTTAAATCTCTCACATGCATCATACAAGCTCTCATCTTCTAATTGATGGGAAGATGTGATCTCATTTCTCAATTTTGCATTCTTAGTAGAGGGAAAATACTTTATCAAAAACTTGTTAGCCAAGTCATTATATGTTATGATAGAATTTGGTGGTAAGGAATTTAGCCATGCTCGTACTCGATCCCTCAAAGAGAATGGGAAAAGTCTGAGACTTAATGCTTCTTGTGATACTCCAATAATCTTAAAAGCATCAGTCACCCCCAAACACAACTTGAGATAAAGGTGAGTATCTTCTGATAACAGTCCATTAAACTGACCCACTTTGTAACATCTGAAACATCACTGGCTTTAACTCAAAGTTATCTGCTTGAATTTTAGGTCTAACTATGCTCGGATGTATGGCTTGAGGAGTCAATGCAACATAATCTCGAATGGCTCTATCTCTATCATCTGCCATATGAATGATATTGTTTCCTAGTTGCCCAAAAACATGTTGTCCATTCTAACCTTCTTGTGCATTCAATGGCTGTAATTCTCTTTGAATGTTCAAATCTTTCATATCTTGTAAGCCATCTATTGCTACAGCAGCTTTTGAATTTCAATTTTCCTTTCTTAATCTCCTAACAGTTCTCTCATTTTCCGGATCAAAGTGGAACTCAATTTGTTTGTCTTTGCGCATGCAATGGTTGCTAGAACACTCTTCAACCATAAAAAAAAATGATTAAATAAATACTTAAATAAACACCATAAAAATTGATTTCACAAATCACAATAAACAATCAATCCCTGGCAACAGGGCCAAAAACTTATTGCAGATTAGGTTCAATCTCTTAAAATATGGGTGTCAGTGCGCACACAATAAGTAATAAAGTGATAAGTATTCGAGTATCGTCTCAACAGGGATTGATTCCATCGGAGTTGCTACAACAATTCTTGTAGTGCAAATTCAATTAAATCAAGTTAAATTCTTTTATCAACTAAATTAAAGCAAATAATTTAAATGACAGAAAAGTAAAATGCAATAAAATAAATCAACACTTTTCTCACAAGAATGTAATCACTAAGAATGATGTAATTGAGTGAATTAACTCACTTAATAGTATTGATTGTTTTTTCGTTATAGTTCAGTTGCTAAAGCAATTACTACAGCACTGGGCAGAACTCTAATGCATCATCAACTTTCATTTTTGGGACATATTATATCTATATGTAACCTAACAATGACTAGTTCCTATGCCACACAAGATATAGCTTTAAAAGATCATGGTTCCTAATACCCTACAAGGTGAATTCCTATGTCTAGTTCATCCATAGTTTTAAATTAAGCATGACCCTATTTAAATTGAGTTAACCCAACTTGAGAAACCTAATTTAAAACCAAGTATTGTTCTGATATGATCCACTAAAACAAGCCATTTTATAGCTCTCTTTTAGCTAGTATCACTAAATGGGTGGTCAGCCAAAATAGTGAATTAAATTTAGCACTATCAAAACAAAATGTTGTAGCAATCATGCAACAACACAATAAATTCAGTCAATAACCATCAAGCTTGTTTATCACTCAACCACAAATAGAATTAGTTTATGATTTATATCAAAACAGAAACAAAAACCGTATCAACCATCATATACATCATCATAAATCAAAGAAACAAGAAAGATAAAGATAGAAGTGTAAGGCCCTTCATGAAGCTTGATTTTTTCTTCCTCACGCTTGCAATCTCTCTTATTCAGCCCTGGAATATTTTATTTCTTTGTTGTTTTATTTTTATTTTATTAGTTTTTCTTGTAAATGACGGCTCTCTTCTTTTGAGTGCGTGCTTCTTTTATAATGAAAAACTAGGGCAATTGGAAGTCTAGGGCATGCATCTTCCTGATTTGAAAACTTTAGATCGTATATTTTTTCTAAGATTCACGCAAAATTTTCTCTTTGTTTGCTCCAAGATTATTACAGCAACGGTTGCTAAAACATTTGCACAGATTCAAACTCACTTCCACTTTTCTACAACCAAATTCTTTTCTCATTCTTGCAAGCCCATTGCACAATATTCCTTCCTTGAAAATTTCATTTCCAATTGCCTACAATTAAGCACATAATTAATTCTAAAACAACCTAATTTATTGAGAATACATTAAAAATAAATAAGTATACAAAATGTAACTAAAATGCAATTAAAACATGCCATTTACTCTCTAAATAATCTTGATTTAAGTCCAAAAGTGCTATAGATAACTCTCATTTCATAGAGTTATCACTTATAAATAATCAAAAGTGTTTGGTTGCGGAGTATATGTTCACATTCCTAAAGATGAAAGATCAAAAGTTGATGATAAAACCAAGGAATGAAGTTTCTTAGCCTATAAACATGAAGAATTTGGGTACAGATTATAGGATCTAGTGGCAAAAAAACTGATCAGAAGTAGAGATGTTGTGTTTCTTGAAAATCATATAGTTGGTGATACAGAGAAAAGTGATGAATATCAGTCATCTTTAGAGATTCATATTATTCCATCTTCAATTTCTCCACTTGTAGTTCATGATGATCATAGGGAAGTTCAAGAGGATAATAATGATAGTCTAACAGAACCAATTGAACAAGCACCTTTAAAACCATCAGCACCACCAGTTGAGCCAAAATTGAGAAGATCTACTAGAAAAAAGTAATATTCTATTAGATATCATCCACATGAGTATTTGATGCTTACGGATGAAGGGGAACCAGAATATTTTGAAGAAGCTATGTTTCACCAGTATAAAAATGAGTAGGTTAAAGCCATGCAAGAAGAAATGAAATCTTTAAACAAGAACCATACGTATGACTTAATAAAGCTTCTTAAAAGAAAGATGGCACTAAAAACCAAGTGGTTTTATAGGTTGAAGACTAAAAACCACTCACAATAGTGGTACAAGGCTATATTGGTTGTAAAGGGCTTAGGTTAGAAAAAAGGTGTTGATTTTGAAGAAATATTTTCTCCTATGGTGACGATGTCTTCTATTCGAGTAGTTATGAGATTAATAACTAACTTGAACTTGGAGATTGAACAACTTGATGTAAAGACATCTTTCATACATGATGACTTAAAGAAAGAAATATACATGGAGTAATTTGAAGGATTATGTGTTAAAGGCAAAGAAGAACTTAATGCAAGTTAAAGAAAAGTTTGTGTGGGCCAAAATAGGCACCAAGGCAGTGGTACAAGAAGTTTGATTCTTTTATGGAGAATAATAACTTCCACAAGACTATGTGTGACCATTATATTTTTGTAAAGAAGTTTTGGTGATGATGATTTCATCATTCTTTTGCTTTATGTGGATGACATGTTGATTGTTGGTTTTGACAATTTGATGAGAGAGCTTGGCAAGTCTTTTACAATGAAAGACTTGGAACTGGAGAAATAAATTCTTGACATGAAGATTTACCATGATAGAAAATATGAGAAGTTATGGTTATCTCAAGAAGTATATGTTGAAAAGGTTCTTAAAAGATTTAATATGATCAATACAAAATCTGTTTCTTCTTTACTTGCAGGTCATTTCAAGCTTAGTTCCGAGCATTGTCCTAAAAGTGAGAAAGAGAAGCAAGAGAAGAAAAGAGTTCCTTATGCTTCGACAATTGGTAGTTTGATATACGCCATGGTTTGTACAAGACTAGATATTGCTCATGCAGTTAATGTAGTTAGCCAGTTTCTCTCTAATCTAGATAAAGAACATGAACAGCAGTGAAATAGATTCTTAAATATCTCGGAGGCACTTCCAAGGCATGTTTATGTTTTGGCGGTGACAAACCTATATTACAAGCGCACACAAATGCAGATATGGCAAGAGTTGTATTCTAGAAAATCCCTATCAGGATAGTTACTAACCTTTGCAGGGGGAGCAGTCTCACGGTAGTCCAAACTTCAGTAATGTGTTGCCTTGTCTACCACTGAAGTAGAGTATATTGCAATCACTGAAAGTTGTAAAGAAACCTTATAGATGAAGAATTTCCTACAAGAGTTGGGTGTGAAGCAAGATAGCTAAGTTATGTATTACAACAATCATAGTGCCATTCATTTCAAAAAACAATTTGGCATACCATTCAAAATCCAAGCATATTGATGTGAGGTATCATTAGATACAAGACATGATTAAGCAGAAACAGTTACATATTAAGAAGATTCACATAACGGAAAATGGGTCAGATATAATGACAAAGCCATTGTCCAAGAGGAACCTGAAAAGCTGTATGCAGAAAGCGGGCTTGACGGTGCCCCTCAAATGAGCTAAAGGGGGAGATTTGTTGGATCTATCTTATTCGAGGCCCAAAAGCACAAAGTCCAAAAGGCTTGCTTGATGTGCAATTAATATTAAGGTTTTGGACTTGGATGAAATTTGGCATGAAATTTGGCTTTAAAAGGCAAGCGACTGACCTAATTGTGAGATCACAAAAGATAAGTGGAGAAGAAAAAGACAAGAGAAGAAGAAAAAGGCAATCGTTATTTTTTGTTTTAAGAAATAGAAATTTTAATCTTTGATTAGACGATCAAAAGGTGATTTTAACTCTGATTTCTCTTAAATTTTGAGGGAAACTTTTTGGTATTATCCTATACAATCTTGGTGGTCTTGATTTTTATTTTATCCTCTCATTGACTTTTATTTGAGATAACCACTTGTTAGAGAGACAGATATTATGTTGCTACTATAAGCCAAGAATATTGAGATTATTAATGTTGTTAGCCTCTAGTATTATCTGGAGACGAATTTTTGTTGTAATCCTATTAATATAGTGGAAGATTATATCAAACAATGGTCCAATGATTTTTCCCGCTTTGGGTTTTCCACGTAAAAATTTGTGTCTCTTATGGTTGATTTATTGCTTTGGATTTTGGTAGTTTATTTTTCTGCCTATTTATTTGTGGTACACATTCTATTTTAATCACACAAAGAGGGAAAGAATTTTGTTTTTACTTAATCTGCAATTGCTTGTATGAGTTCCTTTCTCATCAGAGTGGTATTAGAGCGAAGTGGCGTTTTTCTATTACTTGTATGGTTGAGATGGAGAAGTCTTCAACATGCATGATTAAACTAAAATAATAGAATTATGGTATTTGAAAGTCTAGAATGGAGGATTTGTTACACACGAAAGACTTACATGAGCCTATTGAAGAAGTAGAAGCTAGACTCCCTGATTTAGATGATAAAAAATGGGCTCAATTAAACCAGAAGGCGTGAGTACTATTAGGTCATGAATTGATCAAAGTGTATACCACCAAGTCACGAAGGAATCTAGGGCTGATGTTCTTTGGAGAAAATTAGAAACAATTTATGAGTAACCGATAACACAGAATAAGGCCAATTTGATGAAGAGACTTGTTAACTTAAAATACAAGGAGGGACGTAGTATAATTGAACACACTAGTGAGTTCAAGGTTTTGTTGATTAGTTAACTGCTAAGAAGATTGTTTTAGATGATGAGTTATAAGTATTGCTATTGCTTATCTCTTTGCTCGACAATTGGAAGACATTAATGGTGTGACTGAATAATTTTGTGTCGAACGAGAAACTAACCTTGGATATGGTTACCGATAGGCTGCGGAATAAAGAATCTATAAGAAACAGTGTTGAAGCAGTTCCATCTGAGTCAGATGCACTTATTTAAGATAGTTATATATATGTGTGTGAGTATGGATGTATGTATATATGTATGTATAGTCCTTCTCTAATGCAAGTGCCCCCATTTTTTTTCTTGTGGACAAACTTTTAAACCGTGGAACTTAAGAGAGTTAGTTTTTAACTCTTGTAAACTACACAATTTTATAGTTCATTTAAAAATTAACTTTTTTAAACCACACGATTTAACAGTGTATCAAATCAGAATCAAGAACTCGCAAAAGAAACTTATTTACTTTTGAATTTTGATTCTGCACCTGTTCATAATAATTATTAACGCGTTAATATGATAGTTAGGCAGTAATAAAGGGGTGATTTTTTTATTTTGAAATAAACAGATTGATTGAAGAATATTAAATGTCAATCTGATGTTGTATGGTGATCGTACCGCGCCAGTTGGATTTTTCCAATGATTCAATGCTGCTTGGTCCACCCATGTCCAGTTCGTCACTCAGACAAGCATTGAAGCACAACTGCACAAGCATCTGACGCTTGCTAAGTTATCGACGGTGGAGGCGGCTGTTTTTGTTTTCACTTTTAGGGTAATAAAGTGAAGCTTGCTAAATTATTGGCGGTGGGACTGTTTTTGTTTTGACATTAGAGTTATTTCAATTGTTTGATAACATATTAACCGTGTTACTATTTTATTAAATACATATATTTAATAAATAAGTCGAATTTATGTTCAGCTAAAACTTTGTTATAGTTTATTTTGACACGACATTAATGTAACATGATAGGAGGAATTACCATTGTGATTATAAAAAGTTGTAATGTACTTAAAAAGGCCAAATTTTCTCTTTAAATTTCAACAAATTAAAAGCCAAATTTTCCAAATGAAATATATTAATTTTTCACGCTCCTTCATTGAATACTATCCAAAGGTAATATTAATATTATCTGCTTATAAATAAGTGAGCCATTTTAACCGATGTAGGAAAAATTCAACGTTAACATACATTCAACAGATGTTAATGTGTCATCTAGCTCGTAATTAATCACCCACGTTGGCACCATCGTCAGCATGAAAATCATCCACAGAGCAGATGGCCAAATAGAGAGGATAAATGCGATGTTGGAAGAATAGTAAAAAATAATATTTTGATTAGTCTTGATGTAATCCGCGATGGCTGTTACTTCATTCTCTCTCTCTAGATATACATGTAAATTATATTTAGTCTGTTATCTAGCTAGTAATTAATATATGTACATTATATACAGTTCTATGATGCAATGAAAAAGAACGTAATTAATTACCGAAAGAAATATTGTCTTACTAACACACTTTCCTAAGTTATAAAGAAATCCACGTGAAGTGACACTGAAAGAGAGAGGGAGTGTGTGTGTGCGCGTACGAAACAGGATGTATATCAAATCTAAACCATTAATTAAGTAGCATCTTAATTTATAATTGTAATTAATTTTGTTGATTTTGATGCTGATCTAGAATTATTTGTGTGAGCTGTACAAGCAAGTTCCCCCGTTATTCTCGCAAATTGAACTATAGCCATTAATTCGTTTTTCACTAATCTACAGTTAAACATCTGCTGTTGATCCGTCATCTACTTGAATTTGTACATTTATAATCTTATAATTATTGCAGATAAGGCGATAAACAATATTTCCCAGCAAAAGGAATACATATCGACGCAAAAACTATATATTAACTCCAATTGTCTTTTAATCAACTAATTAGTTACAAAATTATTGTATCCATGAGATTCAGAGAACATTTTTGAAAATTAAATAACAGTTTGAAAGAAAAGACTATTGTTACTATTAGTTTTTCGTGGCACTGCTGTCGGCTACTGACTGCTCGTGGTTGTATTAGTCATGTCTTGGTTTCCACCCTAAAAAATCCTACTCAAACAGAAAAAGCAATAAATTACAAAGGGAAAAAAAATAACCCTTATTGTTTGTTGTTTGTTTTGAGTCCCTTTATCTTCGCTTTGGTTCTTTGCAACGTTATTTGAGTTCTTTGCGTTCTCACATGCTAGCTGCAAGAATTAGCTAGTCACTATGTGGAGTTTGTTTTAGAAAAATATTGAAGAAGAGACAACATAATTAACTTGACAATAGATATACAGATCAACTTAATCAATGTTGACATATTGATGCACAATGATTTATTTATTTATTTATTTAGGAAAATATAGCACACATAATTAGACGAATAAATCTCTTGTATGTATCAAGAGATCTTAGAAGTTGAACGGAAGCAAACTGAGACTCTCACATAATTGACAGGTAATGACAGTACCCATCCTTTTATTTAATTACACATAACATGGAATACTAACACTTCATGTACTTAACCAGTGTGGTCAGGATTTCTTCCATATTGAGGGATCACAACGAGATCAAGATTGCCATTAATTTCGTCATCAACAATACTGAATCGAGGATTGAGGTTCCCCTCCGACCAATCGTTATGACCTGCAAAATTCATATTAGAAAACTCAATCATAATAAATACACATATTAAAATAAGAATTATAAATGATATTCAATTGAAAACGCATGGCCTATATATAAACCTGCGCAAGAAGTTTCCATAATCTTAAAATCAGAAAGCAAAAAGAACTCTGCTATTTTCGGATGAAACATGTTCAAAACTCAGAAGGTAAGTAGAGCTTGAGCGAGTTCTTATTTCTGGGTTGATCTGATATATATTGACACGACCCGCCCCGAATCCACAGGACGAGTCTGCCTAATTCTATAAAATCTTCCTAACGTAATCTGAATAATCATGGTTCTACCGAAAAATCGGCAAAGTCTCCCCTATATTTATTATAAACCAAATCTACAAAATTATACATCAAGCACTCCCCAATAATATCCGAATATAACCAACTTCGTCAATCAATTATCTCAACCAAAAAATACCAAATCACTCAATTATTCAATATCAAATAAAATACATATGCTAACCACAATCTCCGAAATGTAACAAATTACAATCCCAAAATATTTCGATAAATCAATCAATAACTCCTAACATCACAACGTGGCCATAAATTCGAAAAATAACTATTGTTGCTGGGTCGACTGTTGTACCTGCGAATCTCCTGTTGAGGGGGGGAAAAATATAATAAAAATGGATGAGTATAAAACTCAGTGAGCTCAGTGAGTGGATAGTAGTTTTTCAACACAATTTTACTATAAATTAATAAATCATATCAAAATACCAACTCATTAAAAATATCGCAAAAACTTAAATAACTTATTAATTCAAATTCATGTACTCAAATAACGATATCGCAACTATACTGCATAAATCAATGAAAATTCATCATACTTATAACATCAATATCGAAATACCAAAAACTATCACCAAACAAGTCCCAGGGGAAATAATCTCATCATATCCGGACCTCGACGGACGGGCAATGACGTACAATCTGGGTACAATCATGCCCCGGAGCTACACGGATAGACAGGGAAAAGCCATATCATATCTCATCATATCTGTGCATGCATAATCTCGTCCCCAAAAGACAAAGTCGCCTGAGTACACGGCCCAAAGCCTCTGTGTGTACTCAGACGGGCCCCAAAAGCTTGTATCTCATCTGTATCTCATTATCATTATTTCTGTATTCATCATACCACATACATATCTCATCTCATATGTATCACTGTATCTGAAGGGGGAGGGTACTGTCTAATGATTTTAAAAACAATCATTATGCTCATATTCATATACCTTCGTACACTTATACATAAACATATAATCTCATCAGAAATCTCATCCAAAATCACATTCGAAATCTCATCCAAAATCTCATTCGAAATCTCATTTCCTTTTTCATTTAACATCTCTTAAATCTACTTTTCTTTTCTTTAAAATATTATCATGCATATTCAAAATCAATAACCAAAATCATGAATTAAATACATTTCTAGTAATAAATACCAAAACACAGATAAAATCCATTTATATAAAATCATTAAATCGATGCCTTTAAAACCAATCTCGCAAACATGCTTTACCATATTTTTAAATCATAATAAACCACAATGAAAGTAGGTTTTGTATATTCCACTCACAGTGACGGTGTCCGAACTCGGTATCGGCAACGTCCACGGGTTGATTCTCGTTCGCGGATCCTCCTAATTTGAGGAAGAACATAATTACTAATTATAAACACGAATTATAACTAATATACTCGAAACGATATTTATCCGAAATAAAATATTCTCGAATTCGTAAAATTACTAAAATACCCTCAACATCTAAATTCATCAAATTATCCTCGGAATCACATATTATCAAACTATCCTCAATTCCGATTACAAAAATATCCACAAGTTTGAATTTACAAAATTATCCTCGAAAAACTGTAAAATTACCAAAACGCCCCTAACGACGTAAATTACTGAATTATCAACGAAATCTTAAATTACCTAATTGTCCTCACCTAAAATTACCAAAATGTCCACTAATTTTAAAATTACAGAAATGCCCCAAAAGTTTGTGAATTTACCAAATTGCCCCTAACGGTCAACGGTGACCGAAACTCCTTCAACGGCGACGGGAAGCTCAGGTCTGCTAGATTTGGCCTCGGTGAGTCCAATGCTGCCAGCGGCGACCTCCCCCGAGCTACGGTAACGGCGGATCTAGCTCCCCAAAAACCGTGAGCTTTCCGACGTCGATCGGCGGCAATCCAGCCGTTTCAGGTTGCGGGGTTGGTCGGGAAACGATGAGGGTAAGTTGAGGAACAAGATCCAAGCAGTGGATCGGCCCAAAACCGGCGAAATTGACGGCAAGCAAAACGGGTCTTGGCCGCGAGTTTTCGGGTCTCTTTTTGCGGCGTTCGCTCGCTTCGGTTTAGTTGACGAAAACGACAGGGATGTAACCGGCGGCTCACGAGCTTCAAATCGGTACCAAGATCGACCGGAATGGTGGCTGGAAACCCGAGATCTGGCCGGGTCTTGGTCGCGGGTCGGGCACGGATTGCGGGTCGCGGGTCCTCTCTCTTTCTTTCCCTCTCTCTCTTCTTCTTTCTATTTTTGGAAAGTAAAATCCCTCTCTCTCTCTCATGACTTTCCATTTATAGTAAGAGAGAAAAAAAAATATTTTTTTTTTAAAAACTAAATCCGGACCCGAGTGCCAAAATAAAAATCCAATACACGGCCCTTGAATCGCGTTTGGAATGTCTCGATTGTATGTCGAGACAAATTTAAATTATTTCGAGCGCGATCAATTTTAATAACTGCGACCGATTTCTCGTAACGATTTTAACAATCGGACTTTAAAAACAATTGGCGATGAAAATGAAAAATAACATTGCACTCAATTAAATAATTTCGGTGCATATGTTACAATCCTCCCTCCTTATAAAAATTTCATCCTCGAAATTTACACATCGGATGAGAACAGGTGAGGATACTGAGCTCTCATTAAGTCCTCATGTTCCCATGTAGCCTCCTCTTTTGCATGATTCCTCCATATCACTTTTACTAAAGGAATAGTTCTGGAACGTAAGACTTGGTGTTTCCTTTCCAATATCTGCACCGGTTCTTCCTCATAAGTCAAATCCTCTTTCAACTCAATTGGTTGCCTCGATAACACATGACTCGGATCATACATGTACTTTCGAAGCATCGAGACATGAAACACATCATGAATTTTGGATAACTCAGGTGGTAGAGCTAATCGATAAGCCAACGGACCAATGCGCTCTACAATCTCATACGGTCCAATGTAGCGTGGGCTTAGCTTCCCGTGCTTCCCAAATCGAAGTACTCCTTTCCAAGGAGAAATCCGTATGAAAACTCTATCACCAACTTCAAACTCAAGTTCCCGCCTACGCTTATCTGCATAGCTCTTTTGTCTGTTTTGGGCCACTTTTAATCTATCTCGAATAAGTTGTACCTTCTCATTAGTATCCTGAACTAATTCAGGACCAAATAACTTCCGCTCACCGACCTCATCCCAACATACTGCAGTTCTGCATTTCCTACCATATAAAGTCTCATACGGTGCCATCTCGATACTAGCTTGGAAACTATTATTGTAAGAAAATTCCATCAAGGGCAAATAAATATCCCAATTACCCTTAAACTCCAAAGCACAAGCTCGCAACATATCCTCCAAGGTTTGAATAGTACGCTCTGACTGACCATCAGTCTGTGGATGAAAAGCTGTACTGAAGTTCAACTTAGTGCCTAAAGCCTTTTGCAAGCTGGTCCAGAATTTAGAAGTAAATCGAGAATCTCTATCTGAAACAATAGACACCGGTATGTTGTGCAAATTTTATTGAACTCGCAAGTGCACGAATCTATTGTAGAATAGATTAATGGTGACGAGTGTCGATCCCACGAGGAGGTGGATTTTAATTATGTGTAGAATTAATTTTCTGAGTTGGTGGTTGGATTTATAATGACAATTATGTAGGCAATGTATTAATTTGAATTAAAGCTATTGGAATAAACTATTAAAATAAAATGCTTGGATCTCCGGATCTGTACTCAACATGCACCATCGGCTTAATATTCATTATTAGTACCAATTAAATCATGAAGGGGGAACTTCCACTCATCATGAACCACACTATAATAGATATGGTGCTAAGGGCTTCCCGTGCCAAATAGTAATAACCTTGCCTAGGGAGGCGGTTCTTCCAGCCGATATCCAGACAAGATTATTACTATATGTCTACGAAAAGTCAAAACAACCACATAAATTAAAGGGGAAGGAAAAGTAAATTTACCAAATTAAGCCCATGGAGCATGTTGAGACTTCACCTTCAACCCAAGCTTGAAAGGAAATTAGCCACTCATATTTGAACTAGGGGTAAAATGGGAATTTTATTAAAATACGTAGAAAATACAAGATAGAGATGGAATTACAGAAAATGGAGTCCAAAAATGGATTCAGGGCTATCAAATTAGGGGGGGGGAGCCCCCTTTTTATAGATACACTGAGTAAATCATGGCCATCGGATTAAAACAATTTGGACGCTCAGGATTGCGCCACGTGGCAAGTTCCTATTGGATGGAACACATCATCAGGGCTGTCATTCCGTGTATATGCATGTACCGTACGCACATTTTTTTTCAGTCCACTAACATTTTGCCACGTCACCGGTCAACATTTTTGGTTCAATAGGATCATGACACGCCATCGTCAACGCCACATCATCGATCCAATGCCACATGCGGCCAATGCCACATCATTCGCCCAATCAAATGCCGCCACGTCATCGTATAGTGCCACGCGTCATCGCAGTGCCACGTCAAAGATACGATGGTGAACAAAGTCCGTGAAGCGGTGTCGTGTGCAAAGCATCGTATATATCAACCGCATCAGTATGTGTGAAAAGATCGATCAGTATATGTGAACAGCACCATTTTTCTTTTTATGCTCCTCCTAAGGTTTTATTTATCCCGAGTTCAAAAGTGCTGCCCGTTTTTCCATCTGATCTCTCGTTTATTGTGAAATGACCATGATATCCCCTAAAATACATAAAATACTTAATTAAAATAAAACATACATAATTAAATTACAAGGGACTTAAAGACATAAAAATAGGGATGTTTGTGAGACTTGAAGTATAAAATGATGATTTTCTCCATTATAAATACACACTTTCTAGTACTCAACACGGTACTCCATGAAGTCGAACTATCTCAGCAACATAAATACTTGCCAACTTGTCCATCGAATAGGTGGTCTTAAATGATAAAAAGTGAGCAGATTTTGTAAGTCGATCAACAACCACCCAAACACTATCATGTCCACTCTGGGTACGTGGAAGTCCCACTACAAAGTCCATAGTGATATGCTCCCACTTCCACTCAGGAATAGGAGTTTACCGAGAACACCCGCAGTCTCTGATGTTCAGCCTTAATCTGCTGGCAAACTAAACACCGAGAAACAAATTCTGCTATCTCTCTTTGCATGCCCTGCCACCAATAATGATCTCTCAAAGTACGATACATCTTCGTACTACCAAGATGCATTGCATAAGCTGAACAATGAGCTTCTTCCATGATCTCCTTTTTTTAACTCCTTAATATCAGGTACACAAAGTCTATTGCCCGTGATTAAGACTCCATCATCTCTCACTGTAAAGTCGGTTCGTAGGCCTTTTTGCACGTTCTCTCTCAACTTCATTAACTGCGGGTCCTGATCCTGCATCTGGTGGACTTTGTCAATCAAAGTTGGCCTAACTCGAAAATTAGCTATCAAAGCTCCGAAATTATCAACTTCCAACTCGGCTCCCAAAGATCTCAACTCAATCAACAAAGGCATATATGACACCCTTAAGTGAGATATAGAGCTGGAGGATTTTCTACTTAGTGCATCAGCTACCACATTTGCTTTGCCTGGATGATAATCAATAGTGCAATCGTAATCCTTAATTAGCTCAATCCACCTCCTCTGTCTCAAATTTAGCTCTTTCTGAGTAAACAAATACTTTAAACTCTTATGATCAGTGAAAATCTGACATGTGACCCCATATAAGTAATGCCTCCATGTTTTGAGTGCAAACACCACAGCGGCTAACTCTAAATCATGTGTTGGGTAATTTTGCTCATGCTTCTTAAGTTGTCTGGATGCATAAGCCACCATTTTTCCATGTTGCATTAACACACAACCCAATCCATGCCTAGAGGCATCACTGTATACCAAAAATCCTTCGTTCCCAGATGGAAGTGTAAGAACGGGTGCCGATGTGAGACGTGTCTTAAGTTCTTGAAAACTCTTTTCACAGTCATCGTCCCACTGGAACTTAGCATTTTTTCTAGTTAGCCGTATCAAGGGAATGGCAATCTTGGAGAATCCTTCCACAAATCTACGATAGTAACCAGCTAATCCAAGGAAACTCCGAACCTCAGTGACATTTGTATGTTGTTCCCATTCCCATTTTACAACAGCTTCGATCTTTTGAGGATCAACATAAATGCCTTCAACTGATATCACATGGCCCAAAAATACTACTTTATCCAACCAGAACTCACACTTGTTGAACTTGGCATAAAGCTGCTTTTGTCTTAAAGTCTGCAAAATAATCCGCAAATGTTCTACATGTTCCTCCTGACTCCGAGAATACACCAAAATATCATCAATGAACACAATCACAAACCGATCTAGATAAGGGCGAAATACCCTATTCATGAGATCCATAAAAGCTGCTGGAGCATTAGTCAACCCGAATGGCATTACGAGAAATTCATAGTGTCCATAACGAGTTCTGAATGTTGTTTTAGGAATGTCAGACTCTTTGATCTTAAGCTGATGATATCCTGAGCGCAAGTCGATCTTAGAAAACACCTTAGCTCCCTGAAGTTGATCAAACAAGTCATCAATACGCGGAAGGGGGTACTTATTGCGTACAGTAACTTTGTTCAACTGCCTATAATCAATGCAGAGTCTAAGAGTACCATCCTTTTTCTTAACAAATAAAACTGGAGCTCCCCACAGAGATACACTAGGTCTAATAAATCCTTTATCCACCAAATCTTGTAGCTGAACTTTAAGTTCCTTTAATTCCGCTGGAGCCATCCTATATGGTGCTATAGATATAAGAGCCATCCCAGGGACTAAATCGATAGAAAACTCAATTTCTCTGTCAGGTGGCATCCTCGGAAGGTCATCTGGAAATACATCTGGAAACTCTTGGACTACTAGGATATCCTCTAATCTCAACTCTTTAGCTTCTATATCTACCACATATGCAAGATAAGCTGAGCATCCTTTTCGTAACAATCGTCTTGCACTAATAGCCGATATGACACATGAAGGTAATAATTTACGCTCTCCACAGAATTTCACCTCGATTTTTCCTGGCTTTTTAAACACAACTTCCTTTTTGAAACAATCCACAGTAGCATGATGAAATGTAAGCCAATCCATGCCCAAAATAGCATCGAAATCTTGAATGTCTAAAATAATCAAATTTACCTCAAAGTCATGCTCACCCAAACTAATCATACAATCTCGATACACACTCTCAGCAAATAGTGAACCCCCAGTAGGTGTACTAACAACTAAACCACAATCTAATGGTTCAGGCTCTCGTTCTATATGCATGGCAAACATACGGGAAACAAAAGAATGTGTGGATCCAGGATCAATAAGAATATGGGCCTCGCGGCCAAAAATAGATAACGTACCCATAATGATTTCGGGGGTAGCATGAGCCTCCTGCTGTGTCAATGCAAAAACTCGACTTTGGGTATGAGGCCGACCAGGTTGACCTCTCTGACTCGGGGCAGCTGTCTGGCTCCGAAATGTAGATGTAGAACCCCCGGTCTGCACACCTCTCTGACCTACAGTTGGTCCGGAGTGAGAGTGATCTTGTGGAGAGCCGTCCCTCGAGCGTAACTATCACTCGAGACAAATTAGGCGAGAATCTCTTAATATGGCGGCCCACAGAGATAGACACCTTATCCCCAAAACTAAGATCGCCCACGATGATTTTTGCCACACGAGGGGCAAGAAAACTGGTTTATATTCTCGAACGATCACCGGTGTCCCCCGCTACTCTCGTCATCTCGTCCCCGAGTTCTCACATTACTCCCACGATTGCCAGATGAATCGATCGATCTGTCTCGAATCTCCCGAAACCCGTACCTTGACTCTCGTGAATGTTGTCGAGTAGCTAGCATGAGTCCTTCTCTCTCTTGGGCGACTACTACCAGAGCCACCCCGTCAAACTCTGACTACGTTTTTGTTTAAGGGCTTGAATTCTACGTCCCTCCGAGATACTATGTTCTACTCTCTTTGCTGCCTCTACTACCTCTGTAAACTCAGCATACCGTGATGCAGTAACGGTTGTGCGGATCTCAAATCGGAGACCCTCTTCAAATCGTCTGCATCTCTCCCTTTCATCACCCACTGCAGATGTAGCAAATCTAGAGAGGTCCATAAATTTCTTCTCATACTCCTCGACAGACATGGATCCCTGAACCAATCGGAGGAATTCACTGCGTTTAATATCTTGGTATACGACTGGAAAATAATGATCGTAAAATTCTTTACGAAATATAGCCCAAGTAATTGCATCATGTCCTTGATATCGACGTTCCACTGTCTGCCACTAATGGTATGCTCTATCCTCAAGTAGAAAAGTGGCAAAGGAAAGTCTATCCTCTTCCGAGCATTTCATTACATCGAAAATACGTTCTAACTTAACAAACCACGACTCTGCCTCGGGTGGATCTCCAGAACCATTAAAACTTTTGGCTCCCAAACTTCTCACCCGCTCTATAGTATTAGCATGACCAGTATGCGGATGAGTCTGATTCTGTACCACTGCAGTCATAATCTGTGCTAGCCTATCAAATGACTGCTCAATGTTCGGCACATTCTCTGGTGCCTGTTGTGCCACCTCATGCGTTGAGGACTCAACTATGCCCTCGTTCACGGGTTCATTTTCCCCTGCAGGTACAACGCCTGGAGTCAACCCAGGTACTAGCCTAGTACGACCACGGCCACGACCTCGACCACGTCTACTGCTACGACGAAGCATGATGATGCCTACAAAATAATAATTTCCACTTAATAACTGTAAAACTTATTCTAAATACGACAATAAAGTCTACAGAATCTAAAACCATGCTCTGATACCAACTTGACACGACCCGCCCCGAATCCACAGGACGAGTCTGCCTAATTCTATAAAATCTTCCTAACGTAATCTGAATAATCATGGTTCTACCGAAAAATCGACAAAGTCTCCCCTATATTTATTATAAACCAAATCTACAAAATTATACATCAAGCACTCCCCAATAATATCCGAATATAACCAACTTCGTCAATCAATTATCTCAACCAAAAAATACCAAATCACTCAATTATTCAATATCAAATAAAATACATATGCTAACCACAATCTCCGAAATGTAACAAATTACAATCCCAAAATATTTCGATAAATCAATCAATAACTCCTAACATCACAACGTGGCCATAAATTCAAAAAATAACTATTGTGGCTGGGTCGACTGTTGTACCTGCGAATCTCCTGTTGAGGGGGGGAAAAATTTAATAAAAATGGATGAGTATAAAACTCAGTGAGCTCAGTGAGTGGATAGTAGTTTTTCAACACAATTTTACTATAAATTAATAAATCATATCAAAATACCAACTCATTAAAAATATCGCAAAAACTTAAATAACTTATTAATTCAAATTCATGTACTCAAATAACGATATCGCAACTATACTGCATAAATCAATGAAAATTCATCATACTTATAACATCAATATCGAAATACCAAAAACTATCACCAAACAAGTACCCAGGGGAAATAATCTCATCATATCCGGACCTCGACGGACGGGCAATGACGTACAATCTGCGTACAATCATGCCCCGGAGCTACACGGATAGACAGGGAAAAGCCATATCATATCTCATCATATCTGTGCATGCATAATCTCGTCCCCAAAAGACAAAGTCGCCCGAGTACACGGCCCAAAGCCTCTGTGTGTACTCAGACGGGCCCCAAAAGCCTGTATCTCATCTGTATCTCATTATCATTATTTCTGTATTCATCATACCACATACATATCTCATCTCATATGTATCACTGTATCTGAAGGGGGAGGGTACTGTCTAATGATTTTAAAAACAATCATTATGCTCATATTCATATACCTTCGTACACTTATACATAAACATATAATCTCATCAGAAATCTCATCCAAAATCACATTCGAAATCTCATCCAAAATCTCATTCGAAATCTCATTTCCTTTTTCATTTAACATCTCTTAAATCTACTTTTCTTTTCTTTAAAATATTATCATGCATATTCAAAATCAATAACCAAAATCATGAATTAAATACATTTCTAGTAATAAATACCAAAACACAGATAAAATCCATTTATATAAAATCATTAAATCGATGCCTTTAAAACCAATCTCGCAAACATGCTTTACCATATTTTTAAATCATAATAAACCACAATGAAAGTAGGTTTTGTATAACTTGGACTACGAGTGTCTATTTTCAGTGTATAATGTACCGTTTCAAAGTTTACGACGAAACAAACAAAATCCAAAACCACTAAACCATTCTGCCCCATAATTAAGCTAGAAATTCTATTTTCTTTCTAGTCGTTTTTTAGTTTTAAGATTTTTTCCTATTTTTCCCTATTTTTTCTAATTCTACTACGATTTTTATCTTTTTTTTCTAGAACTCAGATTGAGTATCATTCTTATTTTGATTAGAGAATTTAATTATCATATTATATTTCAAATTTTCCTATTTTGGTAAGTTCATGATATTTAGGCTTGTTATAAAAAAGGGCTTAAAACTCTAGTATTATTCATTCAGACTTCCAATAAAGATTTACCATTATTCAAAAACTAAGTTTCTTCTATCAGCGAACCAAACAACATTTATGTTTCATCATTTTGACTAGTATCTATGTTCTTTAAGTAGTTTTTGTGCGTGGGTGTGTGTACTAGAAGGTACAATAACTTTAGTTTATATATACGTATGATTTAAATTTAGGTCTAGGAACTATGAAGATTACATGAGTAATAAATTTAGCTTACATATATTTATGATTAAATTTTTTAATGTAATTTTTGTAATTAAAATTAGAAACATAAATAATTTTTTTAAAAAAAGTTTCTCAATACCAAACCCATTCACAATTGACAGTATATTTAAATTTGAAATACCAAACATGCTGTTAACCCACAAAATTACATACAATGGGTAGTTACTGCAGCCAAATTGAAATGGGTTTGTAGCTTCGAGGGTAATTTTGCCCTATACGGGAGCTTGTATGGGTCCATAAAACAAATAATTGTAAAATACGAAGACCAACAAAGTAATGCCGGATCTTCATGGGAAAAATAGAAAAAACGACCGGAGCCTCACCTTTTTGACACGCAAAATATACAGTCTTAACTTTTTATCGCTAACAAAATCAATGGTTAAATGTTGATTCTTATTTTTTCTATCAATAGCAAACTAAACAATCAGTGGGCTCCATTTCATATTAGAATGCTGCAAGACAAAGGAGTTTTGAGAGGAGAACAAGAGGAAGGGAGAAATTAAATACAATAGTAAGGTAGAGAGAAAAGTAATTAATTGCATTAAAAAAAATATATAACCTCCATTTTAGCCATTGAAATGATTGTGGTCTAGTGACTAAAAAACTTATCTTTAAAACTGTTTTCCTTAAACAAAATCCCATCATAAACACTTTAAACTTTATAAATTTTAAGTTGATTTTATCTCTTTGGTTAGTTCAAGTCTCATATATACTATATTATTAAATGCGTTATGTGTTATGGTAATGCCCACTATTTCAGCATTGTAAAAGTTTATGGTACATAGTATTTTAAAAAATTAATTCCAAAGTATGAATTTATCTTTGAATCACATGTCAGATGTCATATCATATCGAAAATTTCAAATTAAAATAATAATGATTGTTTTGTCATGGTACATGTCATTTTGATAAAGATCAAGCTGCGAAACAACAAATAATGCGTGGCAATTGTATAGATAACGGATCGACAAATATTTCTGTTAAGATAATAAGGAGCTTAATTAAATAATTATCCTGCTATTTGTTTTCATTTTAGTGGACAACCTCAAATCAAACTTTTTTTTCAAATTTACTTTTCAGGAAATAAAAAATTGAACAAAATCATATGAAAACTAGAAGAAATCCATCTGTAGAAACACATAAGAGGAGCATTCCAGAAAAGGGCCAAACTGTGTATTAATGTTGGCAAGTAATTCTTGCAACAACTCTGAATGCCTCGCTCTTGTGGACAAGCTGCCTTGTTTTGACGGTCAGTGCTTTACGATTTGTAGGGGAAAAAGACATCTGTACTCTCTAAAATTTGAAGAAAGGTCATGTAGACTCTTAAAGCTTCGATAACAGACATTAAGATGTTCTTTTGGCTGTAATATCTTTTTGACTTCATTAACTCAAAAAAATTGACTCTAATGTTTATAATAAATAGAAATATAATATTAAAATAATTATAACTATATATATAATTATAACTATATATATATATATATTTTATAATACTTACAATATTTAAAAAATATTTTCATAATTTAAAATCTTATACTATATTAAACTAAATTTTATAATAAATAGAAACATAATATTAAAATACATATTTAAAAATTTAGATTATTTTCAATATTATACAAAATAATTTAAATATTATTAATACATGATATATATTTTATTAATTATAAATTCTATTTAACCCAAAGATTTATTTAAAAATTTTATAATAAATATAAATATATTAGAAAAATAAATATAATAATTTACATTTTTAAAATTATTTTATATATTAAAAATATTATAATATTATTAGTCTACTAGACTAATTAAACTATTTAAATTATATTTTTATTTTATTAAAAATTTTAAAGTCAAATTTTTTAGTTGCTATTTACAAAGGATATTATATTCAAAAGGAAGTCTTGATGATGTCCTTTATTGAAAATTTTGGGGTCTACATAGCCATTTTTTCAAACTTTAGAGGTGTAGTGTAAGTGTCCTTAATTTCCTTGAATAAAATGGTACTCAATGATCTTGCGCTAAAACTATTATTTTAGCGCACAAGTAGTTTTCATAATCTTCAATTCCGAAATGCAGTCTCTATTTGGTATATAATCAAAACTGAGTGGTTGAGCTTGTTCTTGCTTCAAGTTTGATATCATATATATAGACTGAAGTAACTAACAAGTAATAAAACAAATAATGCACAAATTTTCCTTCAAAATACAATGTTCTACTTTGAAATTTTAGTATTACAATAATGGTGATCATGATTCAATGCGAAAATTTTCCTTCAAACTATACTGTTCTAATTTGAAATTTTAGTATTAGAATAATGTTGATCATGATTCAATGCGAAAATTTTCCTTCAAACTATACTGTTCTAATTTGAAATTTTAGTATTAGAATAATGGTGATCATGATTCAGTGCACAGATTTTCCTTCAAAATATAATGTTCTAATTTGAAATTTTAGTATCACGATAATGGTGACCATGATTCAACGCAAAGATTTTCCTTCAAAATATACTACTCTAATTCAAAATTTTAGTACAAGAATAATGGTGATCATGATTCAATGCACAGATTTTCCTTCAAAATATATTGTTCTAATTTGAAATTTTAGAATCAAAATAATGGTGTTAGGAAAACAAAAACCTTTAGTAAAAATCATCACCAAAAATTCCAAGAGTATTCATATTATATCACCAAGAATCAATAATTAAATATGCGGAAGTATACCTAAATTCATAATGACAAATTGCTTACAAGAGCCATATGGTTTGTCTTCTAGATCAAAGCGTTTCCAGATAAAGGAAAACGCGAAAGTATATTATATCACCAAAAATCAATAATTAAATATGTGGAAATATACATAAATCCATAATGACAAATTGTTTACAAGAGCCATATGGTTTGTCTTCTAGATCAAAGCGTTTTCCTTGAGAATCTTTTAACTTTCTCTCTGCATTCTCTCTAATGATGGGATGTCTAAAAAGAATAGAACGTTACGTATGATCTAAAGGTCATAACCATTTATATAGATAACTTCCATGTCATCCTTTAGTATTTCTATTTTGGCTCATCATAAAAATAAAATTATTCTTAAGTTTCTACATATGAAAGACTTATACCTTATCAGATACATTAAAACGTAAGTTACCAAAAACCTTAATAGAAACCCAACGTTGGATTAAAGATCCAACAATTATTACTCTAATTCGAGTGACCAATCCATTAAAAAAGAAAAGGGGCATGAATCTAAACTATTAATTCATTTGAAATTAGGTAATCCAATGACATGTGTGACCCCATAACGAGTTTAATTTGCGGGCAATAATTAGAAGACAAACTTAAAGCAATCGCATGCACATTTTTCGTTCAAAGTATACTGTTCTAATTTGAAATTTTAGTATCACAATATTGGTGATCATGATTTAATGCACATATATTCCTTCAAAATATAATGTTCATCTATCTAAAATTTGCAAAATGGAAATAGAAACCTTCTGAATAGGAATGAAAATACTCTACTAACATTAGTTAAAATTTAGTTGACAAAATTAAAATACTTCCTAAAATAAGTAACATTAAACAAGGGTAAATGCTCATTTAGTCTTTACATTTTGACTTGAGTGCCTATTTAGTCCTTATATTTTAAAAAATACTTCAAGACACTTTTGTTGTTAAATATGTTATAATCCCACCCTTACTTTTTCTTTTATTTTATAATAATAAATATTGCAATAATATTTTTTCCTTCTTGAGAATGTTGATGAAAAAAAAATGTTAATTTATCAAACTAACTTAAAAATAACGTAAATATTTCCACAAATTTTTATATTATTATTTTACTTTTAGGATTAATTTGATAAATTAATTTTTATAAAATAACTATTATTAAAATTTTTGCAAGGATATCAAACATTGTTTTAAGTTGGCTGATATTAATTTATTTATAAATAAATTATTAGTAAGATTGTTGCATGGGTACAAAAAATACTAATTCATTCATAAATATGCTTATTGGTTAATTTGCTAATTAAATTTTTGTAGGTAAATTAATGAATGTCAGGAATATTATTGCGAAAGCTAAGAAAATACAAGGGTAAGAATATAACATATTTGATGGCAAGGGTATTTTAAGATATTTTTTAAAATATATTGAATAAACATACACTTAAGTCAAAATATAAGGAATAAAACAGTATTTACCCCCAAAAGAATTGCCCTCTCCATTGCCAAACTCGTGATTTTATATAGTAAGCATAAAATACAATAGACAAGTTTGAGTTACAAAAAATATGTAGAAAAAATAAACAAATTATGGAGATACAAGTTAAGCACAGCAAACTAACAGAGGAAAATTAATTGCATTTGCATACTGTCCTTGAGCACTCAATTTTCTAACAAACTCAAATTTTTAAGTATTCTGTTTTAGTAAATTAATGTCATTTACTACAGTCTTTCGGGTTTTTCTGTGTCAATTCTTTGGTGTTTATCTTTGTTCTATTCTTTTATGATGCAAGATTCTAGTGATACATCTGGAATAAGAGTGAAATCCCAATCTTAAAATTCTAACGTCCTAAGGAAAATTATATATATTCTATCAGTCAACCTCAACAAATAAATTATTTTCACAGGAAAATTATATGTATTCTACTCTCAGTCAACCTCAACAACTGCTAGTTCTCAAGAGCAGAAAATTGCTGTGTTAATTATTTCAAAGTGCTCTCTTAAAACAACACTAAAGAAAGAAGAGAGTGAAATTTCAACTGAGATTGCCATAATATTTACACCCAAGAATTGAAGAAATTAATTACTACAGTCCAGTCCTCAGCTGTTTAGCAAATTAAAAGCCACTTACTACGGAAGATGATTTTATCTGACAAAATGTATGTGGGTTAGTAATTGCCAGAATTTTCTCCCAAATGATCGATGCGCCATGGGACGTGTTACTCATTAAGCAATAATTTTTCACAAATTTTACATGAATTATTACATTATATCACGATTCACTTGAAGAAAATGCCACATCACTTGAGATAAAATTTTGGAATCTCTAGCACTACTTGTAATGAGTAATATATGTATTTATTACATTTAATAATGAAATATATATGTATTTGTTGAAAAATATTTCGCAATAAAATAATGCTAAAAAAATTTAAGATCACTTGCAAGAAAAAAATTTGACAATTAGAAGTAAAAGGTAGATATGCAATGCTTTGAGTCTGTTTTATCACTTCACTAACCCATTTGTTGTGCCCGAAAGCAAAACTTGAGAAAATCGAACAGAAAGCAAAAATCAGGTTCATTGTCTCCGTCTAATATCAATCATTTTGTTTTCTCCTTTTTCATACATTTTACTTTTCTAGAGTATCTCACTCAAATTCTGGACACATTTTGTTCTTTGAAATTTTTTCTCCCATTGGAATCCTCCACCTTGTTGTTAAGGGAAGAGAGTGTGACAATCAACTCAACTAATTGAGGAGTTGTTGGCCTCAAATTATTTCTTGGAACTTATCGATCAAAACGCTCCAGGGGCCTTTCCAAGTAGCTTTATTTGATGGGCAACCCAAGTTCAAATTCTAGGAGAAATAGGATCAAAATTAATTTGAACTTTACCCGCTTCTTTGATTTATGATGTAAAAACACTTTGTGTATCGTGACTATTTCTAAAGCTATTCTAACGATGTGAAGATTGACCGACCTAATAGTTTTATACAATTTTATACTTCCCATTATGAAATCACTAAGAATGATGGGTTAAAAAAAAAATAGTCTCGTTTTAATTTGTAGGCATAAACTAATTTCCTTTTAGTAATTCCGAATGTCAATTTGTCCATGTTTATAACATACAAATACACGTTGGGTGGGGGCTGTTTGCACTTTAAAAACTACTTTGAATACTTATTTTTTAATAAAATAATTTATTACAAAAATACCCGTTATTAGAATTACTATTGAGGACAATTTATTATGAGTTAATATAATATAATTATTTTGAGCACTCATTATTCAATTTATAATTCTTTTGCTTTAAAACCTAAAAATTTTATTTCTAACATCTTGAACAAAATCAATTTGAACAATGAGTAACTCAATATTTTAAAATATTTTACTACAAGATTTGTGAGATTGTTTTTATTTTTCGAAATATTAAATTAAATTAAAGTATTGTCAAGATGTTCATATATTGGCATTTTGATTTAAAATAAAAAAACAAAGAAAAAAAGAAAGATCGGAAGAGGGAGAGGAAGCAAAAATTGAAGCCAAATCAGTTGATGCATCCAGTAGCAACATCTCCTAACTTCTTCTAACTTCTTTTGTGAATTGGACATTCTTTTTTTCCAATTGTTGTTGCAGGCAAAGAAATGAGTGTAAAAAAAATTATATTAAATATTTTTTAATAAACAAAACTAATAACTAAAATTTGTTAAAGAATTTGTTTACAACTTGACTTGATTTCGTTTGTTGCAAGTATATGCTAATTTTTAATTTTTAATTTTCAATTTTGTTGTTCATAATAGTTTTCAAGTTGTTTTCAGTAAATTAATTTAAATGGTTTAAGTTAGGATATTTTTGACATTTTAATGAGTGTACAAAGTAAAATTTAAATTTTTAAATTTAATAGATGAGTGTATAGAGTAATACTATTCAAAGAAATTTTTAGAGTACAAATAAACCCATCCATACATTTCTATATTTTGGTTGTCTTTTGTGATAAATTTAAGAAGAGAATAATACAAAGACAAAAATTTATCTTGAACATATCATAGACATGGTTGTTATACAAATCTCTTAATAGCTTGGGCTATCATAAGCTCATTAGATGTTAATTAGTTTAGCATTAATGATAACCCTTATTAGCCAAAGAGCCACTGGCTTTTTGTTTTGAAATTTTGATGTAGGGTGTTGTGTGTCACGAATAACGTATCTTCCAAAGGCTATAACTTGGGCCCAAGGTGTCTTTTTTTACATATAATATATCGTTTCGAAGCTTGAGACAAGACAAATAAAAGCTAGAACCACCTAAACCATTATACCCTATAGTCGAGTAGAAAATTTCACTTATTTCTTAGTTATTTTCTAGTTTTAATATTTTTTTCCTATTTTTCCTAATTCTTTTAGGATTTTTATCTTTTTTTTCCCTAAAACTCATATTTAAGTGACATTTTTTTTTCTTTTCTTATTTTGGTTAGGAGAAAATAATTGTCATATTATATTTCGGATTTGCCTATATTGGAAAATTTGTAATATTTAGGCTTATTATAAAAATGGCTCAAACCCTAGTTTTATTCATTCACACTTTCAATAAAATTTATCATTATTCAAAAACCCAATTTCTTCTATCAATAAACTTAATAACATTTTTGCTTCGTCTGTTGATATCAGAGCAAGTTCACTTGTCATCATGGTATGACCACACAATTAAAGAAACAATCATTCCGAAGATGCTCATCAAGGGATGCAGGCAATGTCTGCGGAGACTATAAGATAGATAGTCACAAAAGCAGTCTGCAAGTCATGGAGAATGCATTTAACTCTAGAATGACAGCGATGGAGCAAGCAATCGAGGGTCTCATGCTTTCCATGAATAATATAGGGAGAGAGTACTAGCAAAGTGTTAATCGTATGAGGGTTGTTGAAGGAGTCAAACAAGATGTACAACCTAGGGATTATCACCATTAAGAGGTTCGTCAGGGCATCAATCGTGAAGTAGTGCCTCGAGGCATCAATCGTGAAGTAGTGCCTCAGGGCATCAATCACAAAGTAGTACCTTGGAACCTAGAAACAACGAGGTGAGTGGAGCCGTGCATGCGTGAAGAGTTAGGAAGCCATTAAGAAGAATAAGATGCTAAGGATTATAATAGAAGGAGTGGGAATGGTTCAAATTACAAGATTAACATGGATATTGCATATTTTTATGTTAGGATGCATGTTGAAGAATTTTTAAACTAGATATTGAATATGGAAAATTTCTTCCAATATATAGAGATTCCTTTGATAAGCGAGTTAAGCTTGTGGCATTTAATTTGAAGGGCGTAGCATCTGCACAGTGGCAAAACTTACAAAATTAAAGAAGAATTGTGGGAAAGCTATTGATTAAATCATGGCCTAGAATCCAAAGGATGATAAAAGAATATTTCCTGCTAGTAGATTATTGGTAACAATTATATATGAAAATTAGAATTGCGAGTGAGGAAATCGTAGTGTTGATGAATATATAAAGGAATTTTATTGTCTGCACACAAGAAATAATATGGATGAGCCAGAGTTTTGAACAATTATAAAATATCTTAGTGGGTTGAAGCAAGAATTGCAAGATGAGATTGTAGATGTGATTTGGTACATAAGTACAACTATTGCTAGGGTAAAGAAGTTAAAAGAACGAAAGCAACATGCTATTTTCAGAGTTTAGCAAAGACAATTTACGAGTGTGCAAAGTAAGCCAAGCAGCATTGGGTTAAAAAACAAGAAAGAAATATGGGCTAGTAGTAGTCAGGTGCAACAGCCAACGTAGCAATAGTTAAAGCAGCAACCACCCAGATAGTAACAGTCACCTTGATAGCAGAATAATCCATATGCAAAGCCTATGTTGAATAAATTCCAAAATGCAGTCTCTATCTTATATATAATCAAAACTAAGTAGTTGAGCTTGTTCTTGCTTCTAGTTTGATATCATATATATATATAGACTGAAGTAACTAACAAGTAACAAAACAAATAATGCCAATTTGATGAAGAGGCTTGTTAACGTGAAATAAAAGGAAGGGCATAGTATAATTGAACACACTATTGAGTTTAAGGATTTGATTGATCAGTTGACTACTATGAAAATTGTTTTAGATGACAGTTATAAGCATTATTGTTACTTAGTTCTTTGCCTTACAGTTGGGAGACATTACTAGTGTCAGTGAATAATTTCGCGGCGAACGGAAAATTAACCATGGATATGGTTACAAATAGGTTGCGAAATGAAGAATCTAAAAGAAAGAGTATTCAAGTTGTTCTTTTTGAGTCAAAAGCACTTATTTAAGATAGTTTAGTTACGATAGTTATATGTATGTACGTGTGCATGTATGTATGTATGTATGTATGTTTGTATAGTTCTTCTCTAATGCATGCGGCCTCATTTTTTTTTCTTGCGGACAAACTTTTAACTCTCGTAAACCACACAATTTTATAGCTCATTTAAAAATTAATTTTTTTAAACGACATGGTTTAAAAATGTGTCTATAATAAAAATATGGGTGCCCGCACCTGAAAATGGTTAATATATATATATATATATATATATATATATAT